>CAUYQU010014062.1:0-23469 GCA_963574635.1 Cheracebus regulus | reverse complement strand
GGTGCTACTGTATTGGGTGCATATATATTTAAGATTGTTAGCTCTTCTTGTTGCATTAATCCCTTTACCATTATGTAATGCCCTTCTTTGTCTCTTTTGATCTTTGTTGGTTTAAAGTCTATTTTATCAGAGACTAGGATTGCAAATCCTGTTTTTTTTTTTTTATACTCTCCATTTGCTTGGTCAATCTTCCTCCATCCCTTTGAGCATATGTATGTCCTTGCACGTGAGATGAGTTTTCTGGATACAGCATACCAAATGGGTTTTGACTTTTTATCCAATTTGCCAGTCTGTGTCTTTTGATTGGGGCATTTAGCCCATTTACATGTAAGGTTAATATTGTTATGTGTGAATTTGATCCTACCATTTTGATGCTAGCTGGTTGTTTTGACTGTTAGTTGATGAGTTTCTTCATTGTGTCGATGCTGTTTACCATTTGGTTCGTTTTTGGAGTGGCTGCTACTGGTTGTTCCTTTCTATGTTTAGTGTTTCTTTCAGGAGCTTTTGTATGCAGGCCTGGCGGTGACAAAATCTGTCAGCAATTGCTTCTTCGTAAAGGACTTTATTTCTCCTTAGCTTATTAAGCTTGGTTTGGCTGGATATGAAATTTTAGATTGAAAGTTCTTTGCTTTAAGAATGTTGAATATTGGCCCCTACTCTCTTCTGGCTTGTAGGGTTACTGCTGAGAGATCCACTGTGAGTCTGATGAGCTTCCCTTTGTCAGTAACCCGACCTTTCTCTCTGGCTGTCCTTAGCATTTTTTCCTTCATTTCAACCCTGGCAAATCTGACAATTATGTGCCTTGGGGTTGCTCTTCTTGAGGAATATCTTTGTGGTGTTCCTGTATATCCTGGACTTGAATGTTGGCCTGCCTTGCTAGGTTGGGGAAGTTCTCCTGGATAATAGCGTGAAGAGTGTTTTCCAGCTTGGATTTATTCTCTCCGTCACATTCAGGTACACCTATCAAACATAGATTAGGTCTTTTCACATAATCCCATATTTCTTGGAGGCTTTGTTCATTTCTTTTCAGTCTTTTTTCTCTAATCTTGCCTTCTTATTTTATTTCATTGAGTTGATCTTCAATCTCTGATATCCTTTCTTCTGCTTGGTCGATTTGGCTGTTGAAACTTGTGTATGCTTTGCAACATTCTTGTGTTGTGTTTTTCAGCTCCATCAATTCATTTATAGTCTTCTCTAAGCTGTTTATTCTCGTTAGCATTCCATCAAACCTTTTTTCAAGGTTCTTATTTTCTTTGCATTGGGTTAGATCATGTTCTTTTAGCTGAGAGAAGTTTGTTATTACTCACTTTCTGAAGCCTGTTTCTGTCAATTCATCAGACTCCTTCTCCATCCAGCCTTGTTCCCTTGCTGATGAGGAGTTGTGATCCCTTGGAGGAGGAGAGGCATTCTGGTTTTGGGTGTTTTCCTCCTTTTTGCGCTGGTTTCTTCCCTTCTTTGTGGATTTATCTACCTGTGATCTTTGCAGTAGGTGACTTTTGGTGGGGTCTCTGAATGAACATCCTTTTTGTTGATGATGAAGTTATTTCTGTTTTTTAGTTTTCCTTCTAACAGGCCTGTCTGCTGTAGGGCTGCTCTAGGTCCACCCCAGACCCTGCTTGCCTGGGGATCATTGCAGCAGCTGCAGAACAGTAAGGGTTGCTGCCAATTTCTTCTTCTGTTATCTTCTCCCAGAAGGATACCCGCCAGATGTCAGCCTGAGCTCTCCTTTATGAGGTGTCTCTTTCGATATACAGTGGTTGGGGAGCTGCTTCAGGAGACAGTCTGTCCCTTACAGGAGCTCAAGTGCTGAGCTGTGAGCTCTGTTGTTCCATTCAGCACTGCTGGGCAGGTACCTTTAAGTCTGCTGCAGCAGAACTCGTACTGGCTTTTTTCCCCAGGTGCTCTGTCCTGGGAAGGTGGGGCTTTATTTATAAGTTCCTGATGTGCTGCTGCCTTTTTTCAGAGATGCCCTACCAAGCGGGGAGGTAGCCTAGTCATAGTCTGCCAGAAGTGGTGTTGCTGAGCTGCCGTGGGCTCTGCCCAGCTGCTGTGTGAACTTCCTTGCGGCTTTGTTTATGGAGGTATAGTTAGAACCGCCTTGGTAATGGCAGTCTGCCTCAGGAATGGCAGACTGCTTCTGTAATGGCGAATTGCCTTGGTAATGGCGGACTGCCTTGGTAATGGTGGACTGCCTCAGTAATGGCAGATGCCCTTCCCCCTACAGAGCTGGACCGTCCTGGGTCCAGCTATGCTTGCTGTGAAACTCTCAGTCCAGAGCCTTTCAGATTACTGGTGTTTATGGGCTCCCTGTTTCAGCCCCCTTTTTTTCAGTTGAATGGATGACTGTCTCCCAGGCATTCCAGGCACCAGTTGAAACGGCCACCCATATTTGTTTGAGTTTTTGTGTGGATACCGGCTGTGCCAGCTGAAACAGCTGTGCTGGAGACTCGTGGTGCTTTCCCCCCCAGAAATCTCCTGGTCTGTGGGCAGTAAAAACTCGTTTGGCAATGCGGCAATCACTCACCCTCTGTGTTCTCGCTGGGAACTGCACTCCAGAGTTGTTCCTATTCGGCCATCTTGGATCGTCTCCCTGCTTCACATCTCAATCAGTACTTGGTATTGTTAAAATTTTTTAAAAACTTTGATAAATCTACTAGGTGTGTTAGTAATATCTCAATGTAGTTTTAATTTGCTTTCTCTGTTGACTAATGATGTTGAGCATAGTTTCATGTGCTTATTTGCCATCTATATATCTTGGGTAAGATATTCAAATCTTTTACCGTGTTTCCTCCGGTTTTCGTGATCTTGAGTTAGGAAACTATTTCTTAGGACACAAAAAGCACAACCTAGGAAAAAAAAGAAATTGATAAAATTTACTTCATCAGAATAAACACTTTTACTCCTCAAAAGATATGGTTAAGAAAATGACATGACTGAAGAAGTGTTTGCAAAATATATGTCTCCTTCCTACAGGACATATGTCCAGAAGATATAATGACTCCAACTCAGTAGGAAGAACTCAGCCTGTTTTAACATCAGGAAAATATTTGTTTGTCTTCATCATTATTTTTTTCTTTATTTTTAAAATTTATTTTAAAGAGAGATGAGATCTTACTTTGTTGCCCAGGCTGATCTTGAACTCTTGGGCTCAGACACTCTTGCCTTGGCCTCCCAAAATGCTGAGGTTATAGGTGATAATTAGGAAAAAAATATATACACACACACACACACACACACACACGTTAGTTGTTTTAGTTGTGATACACACACACACACAGACACAGACACACACACGTGGGTGTATATATCCTCTCATATTCAACCATGATAGCTCATTTATATATTTTTAAAAATAAATGTAGTTGTACGTATTTGCAATTTATAACATTGGGTCCACCTGGGTAATCCTTGTTAATCTTATCTCAGATCCCTAATCTTGATCACATCCAGAAAGTTCTGTTTGCCATGTAAAGTAACATATTCACAGGTTAAAGGATTAGGACTTGGTTATCGTTGGAGGTCATTATTCTGCCTATTTTATATAACAGAAGTGTCCAATCTTTTGGCTTCCCTGGGCTACATCGGAAGAAGAAGAGTTGTCTTAGGCCACACATAAAATACACTTACACTAATAATAGTGGATGAGCTAAAAAAAAAAACTCAACAAAAAAATCTCATTATGTTTTAAGAACATTTATGAATTTGTGTTGGGCCACATTCAAAGCCTTCCTGGGCCACCTGGGGCTCTGAGGCCATGGGTTGGACAAGCTCGATATATAAAATTGTTTATTAATTGGTATTTTACATCTCTAATATGTATTTGTTTTAGTTATGATATTACTCTGTGCTTTAGTATCACTTTTTAAATTATCTTTTAATTTATAACATATTCTGTTATTTAATATGAGTATTCTAATATCCCAAACAATGTTTCTGTGTGTGATTGAGCTTAGCCTATTGAATTTTGTTTTTATTGCTGAATGGGTTTTGTGCCTCCTTTACCCCTCACTCCTACAGAAAGTTTAATAGGTATTTTAGTTGCTTTTAAGAAGAAGAGAGGTTCCTGGTACCAATCCTCATTTTACTGGCACCTTTGTAGCCTGGCCTCATCTTCCAATTCATAATTTTTATCTCTTACTCAGTATTAGTCACTGACTGGTACCATTCATGTAGAAATATGCCTCCAGTGCTATGAGGAATGTGCTGTCAAATAACTTTTGTTGAAAGGGCTATTTCTACCTTTGGGGAAGAATCTTTTTGAATGAAAGATTAAAGATAAATATACATTGAGAGATGAATATTAAAGTTAAATCACACATAA
Source organism: Cheracebus regulus (assembly GCA_963574635.1). Classification (NCBI taxonomy): domain Eukaryota; kingdom Metazoa; phylum Chordata; class Mammalia; order Primates; family Pitheciidae; genus Cheracebus; species Cheracebus regulus. The sequence continues at coordinate 19,148 of CAUYQU010014062.1, read as the reverse complement.
CATCAAATGCTGTTTTGTGTTACACAGCAAACTTGCTCACGGGCTTGGGAGTTCAAGAAAAATCTCATAGTGTTGAAACATATTAAGTTAGCTTAGTGACTGCTGTCGGCTTCCCCAGATTTAAGAGATTTGGAAATTGAGTTCTCCCCCAATACTATGTAAGGCAGAGACTTTGCTTAATATAGAAGTTTGTATGGAATTTTGACCTGTCAGATGTTGATGATTTGGTCAAACTTCATTGTGGTAAAGGGGAAACATCTGAACATACATTTGATGGGAAAGCCTTTATATGTATAGTTCTTAATGTAGATGGGAAAAAGGGCATTCCTTTCCTTTTTTATTGTAGATATTTAAGAAGGACAATGTTTTTATATATACATAGTGAAATGATTACTAGAGTGAAGCAAACTAACTTATCCATCACCTTCTGTAGTTACTTTTTATGTCTGTGTGTAGAAAGAGCACTCGATATCTACTCTTAGCAGATTTTCAGTATACAATATAATACTAATGATAGCCCTGATGTTGTAGTTAGATCTCTAGACTTATCCTACATAATTTCAACTTTGTACCCTTTGATCTACTTCACATTTTCTCCCTCTCCACAACCCTGGTAATCCCCACGCTACTCCCTGTTTCTCCGCATTTGACTTGTTTTAAGTAAAGATTGGATGTACAATTGAAATCGTGCGTTTTCCCCCCTGTGTCTGGCTTATTTTACTTAGCATAATATCCTCCCAGGTTCATCAGTGTTGTCACAAATGACCGGATGTTCCTTTTAAAAATGTTGGATAATATTCCATTGCTTAAATATACCACAGTTGTTTTATTCATTCATCTGTCAATGGACAGTTAGGTTGTTTTCATATCTTGGTTAATGTGTATAGTGCTGCATTGAACTTGGGGGTACAGACATCTCTACAGAGTGCTGGTGTCATTTCCTTTGGATATATAAGGAGGATGCTGGATCATATGGTAGTTCTAGTTTTAAGTCTTTGAGGAATCTTCATACTGTTTTCCATAACGGTTATACCAGTTTACTTTCCTGCCAACAATGCATAAGGGTTCTTTTCTCTGTCTCCTCACTTACACTCATTATTTATTTTTTCTTTGGCAGTGGCCATCCTCACAGGCGTGAGGTGATAGCTCACTGTGGTTTTGATTTGCCTTTCCCTAATGGATAGTGATGGTGAGCACCATTTCATTTCCCTGTTGGCTGTTTGTGTCTTTCCTTTGGAAAAATGTCTGTTAAGATCCTTTGCCCGTTTTTAAAATCAGGTTATTTGATTTTTTTGCCGTTGAGTTGTATGAATTCCTGATATATTTTGGATGTGAACCCCTTATCAGGTATATGGTTTGCAAATATTTTCTCCCAATCCATAGGCTGCCTTTTCATCCAGTTCATTGTTTCCCTTGCTGTGCAGAACCTTTTTAGCTTGATGTAGTCCCATTGGTGTGATATCCAGAAAATCAGTGCCAAGGCCAGTGTCAAAGAGCTTTTTCCCTATGTTTAAGGAGGGAGAGTTTCCTCCGAGGAATTTTACAGTGTCAGGTCTTACATTTAGGCCTATATTCTGTTTGGAGCTGATTTTTATGTATGGTGTAGCATACTGATTCAATGCAGTTTCTGTCAAAATCCCAATGACATTGTTTGCAAATATAGAAAAACAGTTCTCAAATTTGTGTGGAACCACAGGAGATTCTGAATAGCTGAAACGGTCTTGAAAAAGAGAAAGTTGGGGACATCACACTTTCTGATTTGAAATTATATTATAAAGCTATTGTAGTTAGCGGTGTTTTGTGTCTATAATCTCAGCAACTCAGGAGGCTGAAGTGAGAGGATCTCTTGAGTCCAAGAATTTGAGATCAGCCTGGGCAACATACTGAAACCATGTCTCTAAAATAATAATAATAATAATAATAATAATAATAATAATAATAATAATAGTAAATTAGCCTGGCATGATGGCATGCTCCTGTAGTTCCAGCTACTTAGGAGACTGGGGCAGGCGAGTTGCTTGAGCCGAGGAGTTCCAGGCTGTTGTGAATAGTTGTGATTGTTCCACTGTACTCCAGCTCCAGCTTGGGAAACAGAGCAAGACTGTTGCTTAAGAAAAAAAAAAAAAAAAGCTATAGTAATCAAAACAGTATGGCACTGGCATAAAAACAAACACATAGGCTAATGGGAACAAAACAGAGAGCCTAGCGATGAACCCAAGCATATGCACTCAACTAATTTTCAACAAGCCCACCAAGAAGATACAGTGGGGAAAAGACAGTCTCTGTAATAAATGCTGTTGGGAAAATTGGAGAGCCACATGCAAAAGAATGAAACTGGACCCTGATGCCACTTTTTCCTGTTACAGGGTAGTGGAATTTTCAGTTAGTTTTCAAGTTTTGGTGTAATGTTTTTTAGTTGGAATGAAAATGGCATTCTTTTTATTTATTTATATACAATCAAAATTAAGACAGCTAATGAGATTCATGTTTGCTTATTATGTATATCTATAATGTATTAACTTCTTTTATTCCTGAAGGGATTTGAGGTATCTTGGGATAAAATCAAGAGATAGTAAAACCTTAGCCAGATTCATGCATGCTTAGCAGGAGTCATACTGCCCAGGCACTGTGGCTCACGCCTGTAATCCCAGCATTTTGGGAGGCCAAAGTGGGCGGATCACTTGAGGTCAGGAGTTCGAGACCAGCCTGGCCAACATGGTAACACCCTCTCTCTACTAAAAACACAAAAATTAGCCAGGCATGGTGGTGTGCACCTGTAGTTGTAGCTACTCAGGAGGCTGAGGCAGGATAATTGCTTGAACCCGGGAGGTGGAGGTTGCAGTGAGCTGAGATCGCACCACTGCACTCCTGCCTAAAAAAAGAAGAGTTTTACCAAGTGATACAGAAGTATGAACAAAGAGCAGTTTTGTTCATTTTTAATATAATTAGCCTAATCAATATTGTTAATATTATTCTATTAACTCTCCAGTGACTTTCTTTTGCAAAGAGAATAAAATCTAACCACATAGCATGAACTGCAAGGTCTCACATAATCTTTCTCCTATCATTATCTGACCTCATCTCTTACTTCTGTGTCCCTAATTGCTGGGCTTCTTTTGACCACACAACCCATTTATGCCATTTCAGCCTCTCAGACCTTGTTCTCACTCTTTTCCTGGTGATTTACATTGGTGCCTCTGTCAGTGATTCAAGTCCCTGGACTAATGCTACCTATTCGGAGCTTAGCCGGACCACTGTAGAAGAATTGTGCTCTCTACTTCCTATCACTATACTACTCCCAGATTTTCTTTTACTTTATTTATTTATTTATTTTTAAATAGCGATGGGGACTTGCTGGGGTCAGACAATCTTCCTGCCTCAGCTTACCAAAGTGCTGGGATTATAGGTGTGAACCACCACACCTGGCCCCAGATTTTAATTTCTTCATAGCGTCTGTCATTGTAGCAAATGAAGATTTTCCATCATTTGCATGGCTTTCCCCCCTAATTAGAATATAAGGTCCGGGAAGCAGGGCTGTTGTAGTTTTTGTTTATTTGTTTGAGACAAGGTTTCGCTCTGTGACTCAGGCTGGAGTACAATGGCGTGATCGTGGCTTACTGCTGCATTGACTTCCTGGGCTCAAGTGATCCTCCCAGCTCAGCCTCCGCAAGAGCTGGGACTATAAGTACATGCTACCACGCACGGCTAATTTTTCTTTTTTGTAAAGATAGTGTCTCTCTAGTTTTCCAGGCTGATTTCCTGGGCTCAAGTGATTCTTCCACCTTGTCCTTCCAAAGTGGGAACATTGTATTTTTCACCATTATGTCCCGAGTTTCTACAACTTTGTTGTTCATGGTTAGTGTTCAACAGATATTTGTCAAATGAATGCATTTATGCCAATGGTGATGTGATTGGGAGAATTTGGGGAAAATCGTTGTTGTCTCAGTCTCTTGAAAGTTCAGGTTCAGATGGGATTTTATGATCATTTAATAATAACCTCCATGTGCATAGGAAAAGGGAGATTCATCAAGTGGACCACCTATCTGCCATTCCTGGACAAGATCTGCTAGGAATCATTGGCAGAAATTCTAACTTGATATCCTTGTGCCTCAGTTCTCTTGCAGGTTGGCTCATGTTTGTAATGTCAGCACTTTGGGAGGCCGGGGTGGGCGGATCACTTGAGGCCAGGAGTTCGAGACCAGCTGGCCAACATGGTGAAACTCTGTCTCTACCAAAAATACAAAACTTAGCCGGCATGGTGGCATGTGTCTGTAATCCCAGCTACTCGGGAGGCTGAGGAGGGGAATCCCTTGAACCCGTGAGGTGTTGCAGTGAGCTGAGATCATACCACTGCACTCCAGTCTGGGCAACAGAGTGAGACTCTGTCTTAAAAATAAATAAATAAGTGAGACTCTGCCTTAAAAACAAACAAACAAACAGATAGTACTCTCCTCCTGCCTAGTAGTGTTTGAGGATTAAGTGTGATAATGCACATGAAGTGTAAGTGTAGAGCATGAAACAGAGTAATTGTTCAAGAAATGTTAGCTGTCACTGTGTTATTCCTAGTCATTACCTTATCTAGCTGCCGGATGTTCAGGAAAAAAGATACTTCAAGTGCATACTAAAGCAGTATGCACTTAAACTGTGGGATAATATCAGCTTGTTCTCTGACAGCTTCAAATGAGTAGACTTTTTTTTCTTAAGCCTAGTTGGCAAAATTGTGTTTGAGATGTATGTTCATTTCCTAAGGCTGCCGTAACAAATTACTGTAAACTGCGGGGCTCTCTTACATTCCCTAAAGCTGCACTTTTCAGTGTGGTTGCAGCAGCCACATGTGACTATTTAAATACGGATCAAGTTTCTCAGTAACGGTAGCCACGTTTCAAGTCTGTAATAACCACGTATGGCTAGTGACTGCCATACTGGATGGCACAGCATATAAACATTTCCATCCTTGCGGAAGGTCCTGCTGACAGTACTGCTCTGAGCGATTAGGAAACTTGAGAACAGCACTTTTTATTTGCTTTGGGTGCCATTGTATAGGCTTGTTTCTTCAATACGTCCAGTTATAAATTTGGAATAGTTCATTATAGCCGAAGAAAATATTTTTGTGAATTTCTTTTAAAAGTTCTGCAGTAGAATGACTCATTAATGTTATTTATGAATTGTTTATACATCAACTCCTTCCTTCATTGTTGAGAACATATGGAGTCAGTAACAGAACATACTGCATGGCTTTTTTTTGTGTGTGTATATTTATAACTAAATGCCTGAAGAACATGAGATACTGTTTTATTTATTTTATTTCAATCACATGCTAGAGAATAAGCTCTTGTGTGTTCAGGGCCTCAATTTATAGTATTAATTAAGAACAACTTTCCTCTTCTCCCAGAATGAGTTCAATGTAGTCTTCATTACGATATGTGAATTTTGAGTTTGTTTTCTTACTCTCAATTGTTTTTTCTTCTTTCTCTGCCTCCCACCTTCCTTTCTTCTTCTCCTGACTTTTCGTTCTTCCATGTGACTCTCCTTCCCCTGACTCCTCTCCTTTTCTCTTGGTCTCCCCTCTCTTTTCTTTCTTCCCCATCGCTTCCTCCATTGTCTCCCTTACTGAAAACTAAAATGGCACACTCTTTTCCTTTAATCACTTAATAAACTTCTCTTCTGCTTGTGATCAAGTACTTACTTTTTTTTAAAATTTTGTACTTTTGGCAGACCTTTCTTTTTAAGGTCCCTGGGTTCCCACATACCATCCAGTGATTTAAATGATCATGTGTTGGCAATATCCCACTTCCTGCCATAAAAGCAAATGTGTAATCAAGCGCTATTTTAAATTAGAGGATATATTTTCAGCTATATACATTCAAGCAGATTCTGTGTGACTGTCAGAGTAGGACCATCTTCATCAGGAACATCTTCATTTCTTCCATGTGCATGCACACGTGTATACACACATGCGTGTGCATGCACACACACATTCTCATTTTGACATAATATCACTCAGAAATGTTGCAAAAATAGTTTTCATATCCTCTTTACCCACATTCTCCAAATATTAATATTTTAACAGATTTTCTCTTTCTCTTTATGTATACACATATCCCCCCTTCCTTGTAAAAGTGAGTTGCAAGTATGATGCCCCTTTACTTCTAAATACTCATATATTTCAAAAGCTAGGACATACTCTTAAATGACTATAGTACAATTATCAGTATTAATAGAATACTGTAAGCTAATGTATCATCCTTATTCAGATATTGCCACTTGTTTCAATGCTGTCCTTTATAGGAAATGAAAAATCCCAGGTTCATAGTCATACTCAGGTCACATCTCTTCAGTCTCCATTAATCTGGAACATTTCTTCAGTTTTTCCTTGACTTTCATGGTCTTGACGTTAGAACCTTTGACCACTCTCAACTTTTTTTTTTCTCTTTTTGTTAATAACAACTTTACTGAGATATAATTCATACACCATGCTATTCACTCATTTAAGGTGTACAATTCAGTGGATTTTATTTTATTCATAGAGTTGTATGCCCATTACCGCAATCAAATTTAGAACATTTTCATCATTTCAAAAAGCCCCAGGTTCATCTTAGCACTCTCTTTCATGCTCCCTCTTACCATCTAAAGGCAGTCACTAACCGGCATTGTTTCTGTACATTTTCTTATTTTGGACGTTCCATATTGTGACCTTTTTGTCTGGTGTCTTTCACTTTGCATTTATAGCATGTAACCATAGTTCATTCCCTTTTATGGATTAGTAATATGGTCAGGCACTGTCTAACGACTTTACTCAGTGATGTTTTGTATATAAGAAAGTGGTCTCTTTAGATTATAATACAGTGTTTTTACCATACTTTTCATATGTTTAGATTGTTTCCATTGTGTAGCAGTTGCCTGCAGTATTCAGTCCAGTGGCAGCTGTACAGGTTTGTAACCTAGAAGCGGTAGGCTATACCTTATAGCCTAGCAGAGTAGTAGGCTATACCGTCTAGGTGTGTAAGTACACTCTGAATTTCACACAATGAGGAGATGGCCTAACAACACACTTCTCAGAACGTATTCTGTCTTGGTGATGCATTACTGTATTTCATTGTATGCATATGCCACATGTTGTTAATCTGTTCATCCGTCAATGGATACTTATGTTCTCACTTTTTGCCTGTTATGAATAATGCTATTATGAACATTTGTGTACAAGCTTTTGTGTGGACATGTTTTCATTTTTCTTGGAGTTATAACTAGGATTGACATTTCTAGGTTATATGGAAACTCTGTGTTTAATCATTTGAGGAACAGATAGCTTATTTTCCAAAGTACTGCATTTTTACTACATTCCTGTCAACAATATGTGAAGGTTCCATTTTCTGTATATTTCTGCCAGTACTTATTATTATCTGTATGTGTATGTGTGGGTATGTGTGTATTTTAAGAGACAGGGTCTTACTTCGTCACCCACGCTGGAGTGCAGTGGCGTGATTATAGGTTGCTGTAATTTTGAACTCCTAGGCTTAAGCAGTCTTTCCACCTTAGCCTGCCGAGTAGTTGGGACTACAGGTGAGCACCACTGTGCCCAGCTAATTTTAAAAATTTTTTGTAGAGACACGACCTCACTGTGTTGTCCAGGCTGGGCTCAAACTCCCCTCCTTAAAGTGATCTTCCCATATTGGCCTCCCAAAGTGCTGGGATTACAAGTGTGAGCAACTGCACCTGGCCTGGCTGTCTTTCTGATGATAGCCATCCTAGCGGATGTGAAGTAGTATCTCATTGTGTTTTTCGGTAGTGGTAAACTATACATAAAATAAAATTGACCCTTGTAACCATTTTTAACTGGCAGGAAGTACATTTACATTGTTACGTAGTCATCACCACTATCCATCTCTAGAATGTTTTCATTTCCTCACACCAAAACTCTATATCCACTAACCAATAGCTCCCCATTCCTCCATTACGATTCTGATTTGCAATTCCGAGTTGGCTAATGATGTCGAGCATCTTTTCATGTGTTTATTGGCCATAAGTATATTTTCCTTGGAAAAGTGTCTGTTCAGATTATTTTCCAATTTTTAATTGGGTTGTCTTTTTGGTTCTTTATAAATTCTAGATACAAGTTCCTTACCAGATATGCAGTTTATAAAAGTTTTCTCTCATTTTTGGTGTTGTCATATTACTTCATTGATGTTGTCCTTTGAAGTACCAAATGGTTTGAATTTTGATGATATCCAGTTTATTTTTTCTTCTGTTGTTTGTGCTTTGCACGTTACATCTAAGAAACCAGTATCTAAGCTACCGTTGATGTAGATTTATGGCTGTGTTAGTTTTAGCTTACCTTCACCTTTTTTTTTTTTTGAGACGGAGTCTCACTCTGTTGCCCAGGCTGGAGTGCAGTGTTGCAATCTCGGCTCACTGCAGCCTCCACCTGCCGGGCTCAAGTGATTTTCCTGCCTCAGCCTCCCAAGTAGCTGGGACTACAGGCACGTGCCACCACACCCGCTAATTTTGGTATTTTTAGTAGAGACGGGGTTTCTCCATGTTGGCCAGGATGTTCTTGAACTCCTGACCTCGTGATCCGCCCCCCTCGGCCTCCCATAGTGCTGGGATTACAGACATGAGCCACTGTGCCTGGCCAGCTTATCTTCAACTTTTTAACAGACTGCTTTCTCTGCATGTTCTGACTTTGGTCTAGAAATACAGCTTCTTAGTCATTCCATGTGCTGCAAGAGTGGATGCACTGCTTCTTTTGAGCTTTTATATTTTTAACTGCATAGGAAAACATTTTATTCTGGCTTCATCATTGAATTATCTTATATTTTATTCATTTTATTGTCTATCTTCTATCCTTAATTGATGTCTTGGTCATTCACCCCCATTCGCTAGGAAATTTGGCCAACTGTTTCTTACCCTATTCTGACTCTGTTGTCCTTGGCAATCTGGATATAATGTCTTGGTAACAGTGTTACCTCTCACTTCATTAGAAGTCAGTTCTAGTGGTCTTCACCTACACCTTGTTTCAGCAACCTGTTCCCATTGCCAGATTTCCCATTGTCTTCCTATTCTTCAGAAATACTAAACGCCTGTGTCTGTACGCTGGTTGTAACTTTCTGTTCTTTTCTCCTTCCTTTTTTCTTTCCTCTTTCTTTCCTCCTTCCTTTTTTCCTCCTTCATTTTTCTCTTTCTCCAACCCCTGGCCACTTCGATTCTTCTTTTCTGGCTCTACTTCTTTCCCTGTCTAACCTGTTTGCCAGACTTCGTCTCATCCAAAAGGCATAGTCAGCTTTCCTCCTTCCATTTTCTTTCTAGTCCATTCTGCAAATCTCTTAGTGTTGTTTCCTCAGCCCTTTTGTTACCTGGTGACAGGAGCAGGGCTTCGGGGGTATCCTAAAGACGCTGACTGTTCCCCAATTGGATGTGTTTTCCCAGGTTCTTGGGCCTCACTTACCCACGAATGGGGAGAGGGCCCTCGTGGTGCAGTGAGCTCGTTTAAGTCAGTATTGGACCCAGAGGGTTTTGCAGAAAGTGATTTCTTAGGCAGAGAGAGAGAGAAAAAAAGAAGGAGAAAAAGAGAGAGAGAGAGAAAGAGAGACAGAAAGAGAGCACTCACGCTCCCATGCTGTTGTGGGAGGGGATCCAGGGATGCATTTCCTATAGGTAAGGGAGTAGGGGGGATTTTAACCCTGGTGTTACTCCTGTCCTATTCAAGTTCTCGTCCAGTGAGAAGAGCTTTTGCACACTTCCTCTGGAGTGATTGATCTTCGACTCTGGTATAGGCTTGGTTGCCTGGCTCGCAATCAAAGTCTCCCCCCTCGAGCTTTTGGCAGGCTTTTTAAACAAAGGAAGCTCGTCTGGGCTTTCTACCCAGCCCGTGTGTGGGAAAGTTAGACAAAGAACTCCAGGTTAACGAATGGGGAGGTGAGTGGAGGCATGGCACTGGGAAATTCTTGCCTTTGAAATCACACCCCTTGTGGACCCGGGAAGAGAAATTAACGTAGTCCCTCACTTTCAGCCATCCTGGTATAATTTAGATGCTCAGTAACTGATGAATGAATAAATGGTGGCGCTATCAAACCTTGGGTCATTCTGTTTGTCTGTTTGGCTCCTACTATTGACCTGCTGGGACTTGAGAAAAATTATTGCTCTACCTGGAGTCATTCTTATAAATTCATGGTCTCAGATTTCAACCGGTATCCCAGTACTGTCTGGTGATTTGTATTTGTTCCTAGTCACCACGCTCTCGCTGTCTATAATAGATGTCTGTAAACATTCATTCTCTTTTTATTTTACCATGTGCTTTCTAGCCTTAGCAGGTGAACTTGCTGCTTACTTCACTGAGAAAAATTGAGGCCAATAGGCGGGAATTTGCTTAGATCCTCCCTGACCTCCATAAGCGTACTAGCATCTTTTCCCATGTTTTACCCATAACCTCTTCTTTACAGAGATGAAGGCTTGGCCCTTTTCTCATTCTGGCTTGTCCTCTGTTTGTGTTTTAGATTTTGCTTGGTCCATTTCCTGAAGATCATTGCTCCATCACTTGTTTTTCAGTCTGCAGTTCCTTTGCCTACTGCCTTTCTCCGCTCAAGCTGCAAAAAAAGAAGTAGTTACTTGTGCTAACCTAAACTAAAACACAATATATTCAGTATTCTCTAGGTGTCAAGAGTCTTCCTTTTCCTTCCCTTTCTATCCAGCTTTTTCCTAAGAGTAGTCTATATTAACGCTCTCTATTTTCTTATGGATAATTCATTACTCCTGAACTCATAGCTTTCCCTAAGTTTGATTCCCTTATTGTTAAATCAAACATATTCATTTTAGTCTGTATACTTCCGTCTTTGTAGCATTTGACACTGTTGGTCACTTCCTCCTTTTTGAAATTTTTCTTCTGCTGGCTTATTGAATCACATTCTGTGTGGAAGCCACATGGGCTCTCTTAATAAAACCAGAGCTAATAGTTCCATTGTTTTCAGGTAGATGCATCTTCAGTTAGGGGAATTTGCTGGGGGCTGAAAACCTGATGTCTGAGATTTAAATTGCCTGGTGGTTTCTCATTTATTATCGTTGCTGCTGCTATCACGTTGGGCTGCGTGGTCAGAGGCAGAATGGAGTTTCAGTCTGCTTTCACAAGCCTTTCCTTATTTTTTGTAAGAATACTGAGACCAAGGAACTATTTTTAAGAGACTTACCATTACGATTTTTTCTTTTCTTTTCTTTTTTTTTTTTTTTTGAGGTGGAGTCTCACTCTGTTGCCCAGGCTGGAGTGCAGTGGCATGGTCTTGGCTCACTGCAACCTCCACCTCCTGTGTTCAAGTGATTCTCCTGCCTCAGCCTTCTGAGTAGCTGGGACTAAGGCATGCACCACTACATCCAGCTAATTTTTGTATTTTTAATAGAGATAGGGTTTCACCATGTTGGCCAGACTGGTCTCGAACTCCTAACCTCAAGTGATCTGCCCCTCTAGGCCTCCCAATGTGTTGGGTTTACAGGCGTGAGCCACTGTGGCCAGCTAGCCATTACATTTTTAATAAAGTTTTTTGAACAGGTTCCTCTTTTCTCAGTTGAGTTCACTGCAGCATTGTATAATAATGAAAGAACAGAAACTTTTTCATCACTAGAGGTATGGATGCATGCATCGCATCATGATGCCTCCATACAGAGAGATCCTAGGCAGCTAGTAAAGTGAATGAAATAGACCTATATAAACTATCAATATATACAAAAATATCGAGGCATAGGTCTATTTCATACATATGTACAACCTCTACCAAAGACCCCGGGACCTCACTGTGTTGCCTTGGCTGGTCGGTCTATTTTATATATCTATTTACACATACATACACACCCTGTATCATTTGTAAAAAAGGATAAAACTGTAGAACAGACCTGTATATGTTTGATGCCAGAAAATGTCATAGGATCTGCTCATCATATTATTATTAGTGGTTTCATCTGAGGAGTGGAAATACAGGATGAAAGATGTTATGATTTCCTTTAACTAATTTCCGTTTTATATTCAATTTTGTTTGTTTTTGTGATATTTCTTCTGTAATAAAACAACGGTAATTTAAGGACTTTTAAAGAAGAATTAACTTTGACTTATTCTTTTTTTCTTCCTTTAGCTTTGTGAATCATAGTATTACTTTGCTTTTTCCATTTTCCTTTTGAACTCTAGCCGTGCTTACTCATTCTCCTTAGTGGACTTCTCCAGTTGTAATCCTGTTTAATCATAACCCCAGGAGTCACCCCTGGTTCTCTAGGAAGCATTCCTGGATCACTTGGTCTGATTTTATTACTTTTCCTCTGTTCTCATGGGAAATCTTCTAGTCTCATGTGTATAGAACGGAAGCTGTGTTATTTGACTTTGTATTTCATGGACCTAAGTACAGTACTCAGCACATGATAGAAAGTCATTAAAAGAGTTTTGAGGGTGGGCCCAGTGGCTCACGTCTGTAATCTCAGCACTTTGGGAGGCCGAGGCGGACGGATCATGAGGTCAGGAGATAGAGAGTATCCTGGCTAACACCGTGAAACCCTGTCTATACTAAAAATACAAAAAAAATTAGCTGGGCATGGTGGCACGCGCCTGTAGTCCCAACTACTCGGGAGCCTGAGGCAGGACAATCGCTTGAACCCAGGAGATGGAGGTTTTGGGGAGCCGAGATGGCGCCATTGCACTCCAGCCTGAGCAACAGAGCCAGACTCCATCTCAAAAACAAGGAGGGTGGGATTTGAGTATTAAAATAATAAAGATAGAATTTGGGACAGATCTCCTTAGCACTAGCTTGTTCTTTTGTGTAGGTTGTCATTTTTTGTCATTTTTTCTTGAAGCTCTGTGTGAGAAGACATGTTTTAATTAAACTTAAGTTTCTTTCTCAGGATGTGTTGAGTATATGCTGATAGGCTATCCTAACCAACTCCAGGCAGTTTATTTAAATGCAATATGATTTCTTCAGTTATCATTAGAGGACAGGAGGATGATAATTTCACCCTTCATTGTAACACAAAATATTAATGTAATTTTAAAATAGTATCTCTAAATACGTTAAAGGAGACCTACATTGATGTGCTTAGAAAACGTTTAACATTGACTCAAGCAGAAGGATAAATGCAAATTTTGCTTCTCTGTGTAAATTACTTGTCTAATCATTTGTGTTTTTTTCTAGGTTCAGCAGATAGATCGTGTGGTAGAAGTTGTAGAGGAAACAATTAAAGGTAATTGTTGAAAGTGAGATAAACAGATGTACATATTTTCTGAACGACATAATAGAAACACCACTCAGTTAACTCTTGCCAGACATCTTTATAAAAGTTATTGTTTTAGGTATAAAATTGTAAAATGGTATCCTCAGCTTCATGAATTTGCCGTTCTAATATTGGAGGCAGGCACTCTACTGTGTATTTGTTTGGCTTATAAGTGAATCAGGCCAAGAGCAATGGCTCACTCCTGTAACCCCAGCCTTGGGAGGCTGGCGCTGAGGCTGGAGGATTCCTGAGGCCAGGAGTTCAAGACCAACATGGTGAGACCCTGGCATCTCTGGAGGAGAAAGTCAGCTGGATGCTGTGATGTGTACCTGTAGGCCCAGCTTCTTAGGAGGTTGAAGCAGGAGGATTACTTGGGCCCAGAAGTTCAAGTCTGTGGTGAGCTGTAATCGTATAACTGCACTCCAGCCTGTGTAGCACAGTGACACCCTATCATTAAAGAATAAATTTATCAGCCAGACGCGGTGGCTCACGCCTGTAATCCCAGCACTTTGGGAGGTTGAGGCAGGCAGATCACAAGGTGAGGAGATCGAGACCATTCTGGCCAACATGGTGAAACTCCGTCTCCACTAAAAATAGAAAAATTACCTGGGCACCGTGGCAGGTGCCTGGAATCCCAGCTACTCAGAAGGCTGAGGCAGGAGAATAGCTTGAATCAGGGAGTTGGAGGTTGCAGTGAACTAAGATCGCACCACTGCACTCCAGCCCGGTGACAGAGCGAGACTCTGTCTCATAAAACAAAGAAATTTATCAGGTCATAGTTTTTTAAAAATATTATTTTATCTTTGTATAAAATTAATTTAGTTTGAATTTCAGGTTGAAAGAATTTAATCCACTTTAAGATAAAGAAGTTGGCTGGGCGTAGTGGTTCATGCCTGTAATCTCAGTACTTTGGGAGACTGAGGTGGTCAGATCTCTTGAGCCCAGGAGTTCGAGACCTGCTTGGGCAACATAGTGAAACCTCATCTCTACAAAAAATAGAAAAATTAACTGGGCATGGTGGGGGGCTTCTGTAGACCCATCTACTCAGGAGGCTGAGGTGGGAGGATTGCCTGAGCCTGGGAGGTTGAGGCTGCAGTGAACAGTGATTGCACCACTGCACTCCAGCCCTGTCGACAAAGCAAGACCCTGTATCGAAATAAAATAAGGAATATTTTTATTTGTACATTTTTATATCACATAATTAGTTGTTATTTTAAGTACTTTTAATGGTAATAATTTTGATACTCCAAGGTGTAATTTTTCTAATTACACTAAAAATTACACAAAGAAAATAGAATTAAGCTTTGGTTATTTTGTTAGCTGATGCTCACGGACATAGATTCTTGCTGAAGTCACTGTGAAATAAGTCATCTGCAATTCTGGGTATAATTTTAAAATTTTTAAAGGCTTTTTCCTGTGTTAGATTAACACAAATGAAAACCAATAATATGATACTGAAATATTAAGTGAATTGAAAGTCTCACTTAAAAACTGTTGTGTTATAAATGAGAAGTTTATACTTTTAAAAAAAGCAGATAGTCTCCACCTGCCAAACTGGAAATTCTAATGCTACACTTTACCTTCTGGGTGGTGTCTGCTACTTTCCACATGTATCTGTTCATTAATTTTGGATCATTGCTTTATCAGAGATTATAACAGAATCAATTTCTAATAAATGAGATTATGAAAATGAAACTATACCTTAATCTTCTTTTTAATTTTTTTATAATTTTTTTATTTTATAAATAGAGATGAGGTTTTGCCATGTTGCCCAGGCTGGTCTTGAACTCCTGGGCTCAGACAATCCACCCACCATGTCCTCCAAAAGTGCTGGAATTACAGGCATGAGCTGCTGCACTTGGCCCTTAATCTTCTTCTGATGTTCCAAAATAAAATGAAATATCAGGACTAAAAATTTGTAGCAATGATAATTTGAATATTTTTACAAATTAGTTCAACTCCATCTTGGAGAATCTAGAAGTACTAACTTATTGTGTACTTACAGTGTGACAGGCACTATGTTGAACACTTCACATGGGTTAAGTCATTTAATCTTCACAGTAGTACTGTGAAGTGAAGTGGGTATAAATATTTTCCTCATTTTGCAGAGGACAAAGCTGAGACACAAAGGCATACAGCTAGTAAGTGGCAGCACTGGGATTTGAATCCAGGCAGTTTTTCTCCAAAGCCTGTAGTTGAACATTGTACTATGACCCACACGATGCTGTTGTTTCTCTGCTCTCTCCCTGTTGAGGTTCACTACCTTAAAGGTTATTTGATTGAGCATCTTAAGCAGTGATTTAAGATATTTAAGGATATTGTTGCCTTATTTATCCTTTATCTTGAGTACCAGGTATATACAGGCCACTCAATAATTTTTTAAAAAATTAATGATGATCAAGAAAATCTAGGTGATCTTGGGTATGGCGTGATTTTTTAGATACAACATCAAAAGTATGACTTATTAAAGAAATAATTGGCAAGTAGGATGTCATTAAGTTGAAAATTTTTTTGCTCTGTAAAAGACACTGTCAAGAGGATGAGAAGATAAGCCACAGAGTGGGAGAAAATATTTGTAAAATACGCATCTGATAAAGGACTCTTATCCAAAATATATGAAGACCTCTTAAAACTCAGAAAAGGAACAACATAGTTAAAAAAATGGGCAAAAGACTTGAACAGACACTTTACCAAAGAAGATATGCAAATGAAAAATTAGCATATTAAAAGATGTTCAGCATCATATGTCTGTCATTAGTGAATTGCAAATTAAAGCAACAGTGCAAATATAGTGGTATATTACAACTACACACCTGGTACAGTGGCCAAACTCCAAAACATTGACAACACCAAATTCTGGCAAGGATGTGGAGCAACAGGAACTCTCATTTATTGCTGGTGGTAATGCAAAATGGTACAGGCACTTTGAAAGACAATTTGACAATTTCTTAAAACTAAGCACAGTCTCATATAATCCAGCAGGTGTGCTACTTGATATTTATCCAAATGAGTTGAAAACTTATGTCTATCCAAAACACACAATGTTTATGGTAGCTTTATTCATAATTCAAATGCTGAAACTTACAAGCAAAGAAACTGCCCTTTAGTAAGTGAGTAAAGAAACTGTGGTACATGCAGACAATGGAATATTATTTGGCACTAAAACAAATGAGCTAAAAAGCCATGAAAAGACTAAAGGGACTTTAAATGGATACTATGATTGAAAGGCATCAATCTGTAAGGCTACATACTGTATGAGTCCAGCTAATCTGACATTGTGGAAAAGGTGAAGTATGGAGGGGGTGAAAGGATCAGCTGGTGCCAGTGGTTAGAGAGTAGGGAGGGATGTGTAGGCAGAACATGGAAGATATTTATGACGGTAATTCTATTCTGTATGATGCTGTAATGGTGGACAATTGTCATTATACATTTGTTCAGACCCTTAGAGTGAACAACACCAAGAATGAACCCTAATATAAACCGTGGACTCTTGATGTAAACAATGTATTGGTGTAGATTCAATGATTTTAACAAACATACCACTCTGGTGTAGGATGTTGATAGTTGGAGAGGCTTTGTGTGGGGTGGGGGCAGTGATATATGGAAACTCTGTACTTCTGCTGAGTTTTCTATGAATCAAAAACTACTCTAAAAAATAAAATCTGTTTTAGAAAATTAATGGTAGTTAACAGTGTGCTTAGGAGTTTGCCAAATGGCTTGGAGAGATATACTTTCTATAGGAAATCATGTAAGATCTATTACTCTCAGGCTGAGTTAATCAGGGATAGCTTCTTACTGATGAGTGTGGACTTGAGTGGATTTACTGGAGAGATTGTGTTTGCATTTAGCTATGAAAGTGAGTAGAAGATTAAGTTGGAGGGGATATTAATTGGCAGGTTTGCTTAGATAATGGCAAGTGTGATAAGTTAAGTCTTTGTAATGCAACGGGAGAATTTTTTTAGTTGGAAGGAATAATTTTGATAGTTTTTTTTAGTTTGCAGATCAGGAAGCTGAGCTGTGAAGGAGTTACATGATTTTTCTGAGATCCCTTAGTTAATAGAGAACTGTGCCTGTCTATCAGTCAGCTTCTGTTCTTCGCTATTTCTGCTGCCAGTACTTCATTCAGAGAACATATGTCACTGAAATAATGCAGTTTTTACAGCAGTTAGGCAGTTGCTGATTGTCTTTCGGCAAGTTACTTTTCTGAGGCTTAGTTTTCTCAGCTAAAAATGGGCAGGATTAAATGGATAAGACTTTTGAAGTGCACAGAACATATTAGGGCATTAGTTAATGTTAATGCTTACCTCTTACTTCCTCTTTAGTGCATGAACTGCTGGAATAATCTAACTGATCTTTGCCATCCAGTGACTCTCCTTTCAATCTGACTGTATATTCTGCTACCATTAACCTGGGATTATTTTACTCTCCTGTGTGTATACCCTCACTGGTGCCTCTTAACCACCAAATTAATTTGGGACTTTCTGCTATTTTCACTTTTTTTTTGTCCATGAATGCTATACAGATACCCTTTGCTCCAGCCTACCCTGCTGCTTGATGTTTCTTAGATGTATTTTCACTGTGCTTTACATTTACTTTATGGTCCTCCACAGAGGTGGCTATCTTCTGTTTGTCCTTCCAGATCCACTCTCCATCTTGATCTGTGTCCGTGATCTGACCTGTATGGATTGAATCAGTAAGATTCTTGCCATCTCATGTCCAGTTGGATTCAGCCAATTGGAGAATGTGACAAGAGCGAGATAAGAGTATTCATTCCCATCTCTCCCTCCCTCCCTTCTTGTTTTGGGTAGGTTGCTTTCCTTGCCCCAGGGTCACAGCAATTGTCCGGTGACCCTCTCTGTTTATCTGTTTCTCCAGGTTTCTGCAGCTGTTCTCTTCCTTGCCTCCGGGATGATAACAGCACCCCATTGTTGCTAGCCTTAGAGTATTGCATTGTCTGTTGATTTTCCTAACCCTGCCCAGATTTTAGTAAATCGTTCCTTTATGAAAATCTTAGTTATGCAGTGAGCCATCTGCTTTGCTGGTACCTGGACTGCTAAGAAGTTAGCTGTGGAGCAGCAAGGCTCTGCCCAGAAGGGCCAGATGGAGTACAGCCTGACAAGAGGTTTTTGCTGTAACCCTCTTGTTTCCACATTTGATCCCTGTTGGGCTCTCTTCGTATCTCATCTTTGAAGGGGCTTTAGACATACAGCCTCTGTCACAGCCTGACTGCATTATTCTTATTGATGCTTATGTTACACCAAGTAGTATTTTAAAAACTGATAAGGTACATTGATAACTAAAAGCATTTAGCTCTATTATAATTAACATAAAACCATAAAGGCATGTTTTCATTTATCTGTCTTGATAGTATAAAAATGGTGAATTTTTGATAAGTTATTCTGAATGGATCATCATGTTAATAGCAGCCTGAAAATTCCATTCATTTGTGGTTATGGCTTCAGGAAATAGGAAATTATAATGAATTTAGGATTTTTTTCCTGTATCACTTTCAACATTTTACAAGGTGTGGAACTGAATGTAAGGAAAGAAATACAGTGTCTAGTGGATTCACATTCATTTCTGTCTTTTAAAAATATTCATACTTACCTTAGTCTTGGCTCATATGGTCATTAAAAAATTTTTTTTTGTATGAAAACTATGAAAGGAATATAAATCTGCATTTCTTCTAAAAAGAGTATGTGAAATCCTCTAAACAAAAAAAATATTAAAAATAATCTTATCTTTTTTTTTTTTTTTTTGCTTGCTTTATTGCGTGTCAATTTGGCTACTGGTGTTTTTCCATTGAATTGACTAGATGGTTTAGCTATATATACACTTTCTAATTCACCATACATAGGTGGTTCTAATATGACATATAAGGGGAAAAAAGGATTGAAAAGTAAAGAAGTATTTCA
>CAUYQU010014061.1:0-27872 GCA_963574635.1 Cheracebus regulus | reverse complement strand
TGATTCTGTGAGTTCATCACACTCATCCTCCGTCAAGCCTTGTTCTCTTGCTGATGAGGAGCTGCGATCCCCGGTAGGAGGAGAGGCATTCTGATTTCGGGTGTTCTCAGCCTTTTTGCCCTGGTTTCTTCCCATTGTTGTGGATTTATCCACCTGTCATCTTTGTAATTGCCGACTTTCAGATTGGGTCTCTGAGTGGACGTCTGGCTTGTTGGTGATGAAGTTTTCTCTGTTTCTTAGTTTTCCTTTGGCGGATGCCCCTTCTCCACAGAGCTGGGCCTTCCCAGGTTCAGCTGTGCTTGCTCTCAGTCCTCAGGGCTTCCAATTGCTGTTCTCCTTGGGGGGATCGGACCAGCGGAGCCCAACTAAAAGGGCACCGAGTCCCGTATACTCCGCACTGAGAAGTGCCACGCCGGGGCGCCAGCAAAACAGCTGCGCCGGCCAAAAGAGTCACTCTGGCGACCCGTGTGGCTCCTTCTCCGGGAATCTCCCAGTTTGTGGGCATCAAAAATTCGTCTGAAATTGCAGCGTCCACTCGCTCTCTGCGCTTTCCCTGAGAGCTACAATCCTGAGCTGCTGCTACGAGGCCATCTTGGATCTCTCTCCAACTAATCTCTTTTATAAGAAAATAGATCCCTTAAATTTTTAAGGGTAAATGTCCAAAATGCTCTCATGTCCCCTGAGTTTGTTAACACAGTATTCTTTCCCTTCTCATTTTCAAAACAGAAAAACTCTAAGTTAATGGCTTTCCAAGCCATGTCCTACATTTAAAAGTACAGGGTCATTTACTTTCATGGAGCAGCATCCTCCTTTTGTGGCCTTTTCAGGTATTACCATTGGAAAATAAAAAGCAGATGGTATACTATTATGTCCAAATTACCAAAGTGAAATAAAATTTCAAGCCATTTTGCATTTTAAGTTCTACAGGCATATACCCCACAGTTTATCTGCCCTATAGTTTAGATGAAATGAAAACCAGGGCTTACTTACATCCATTCTCAAAAACGGAGAAATTTTACCTTCCTTTAAACCTCCACACAAGATTTAACAGTAACCCATGCAACTGCTGGACATGGTATTACTTAGTCCCCACTGTCTACTTGAATTCCTTGTCCATGTTTTAAAATTTAGGTTTCTGGCTGGGAACATGGCTCCCACCTATAATCCCAGACTTCGGCAGGATCACTTGAGTCCAGGAGCTAAAGACCAGCCTGGGTCACATAGTGAGACCTCATCTCTATTTTAAAAAAAAAAAAAGTTTCACATAAAAATCAGGATGGTCCAATTTCTTTTGAAAAATCAAAATTGCTGGCAAAACTGGGACCACATTATAGAATCTAAGTGGTAGCCTCCACCATTCCATATGGGCTCTGGACAATGAAGCTGGATATCATTTATCACATGGCTGCTCCTGTCATTCTTCTAGTACTTGGTGGTGTCACTCATTTAACACCTGCCAGACTCCTATAGGGATGTAAATGTGTGATTCCTATTTTACTCATTAATCAATTAATTAAATCATTTTTTCCATAGATAAAGGAAATTTCACCAAAGTTTCACAAGTGAATAAATTACAAATTAGTGGATCAAATATTTGTATGGTATTATGGGATAATTATAATTCACAAAGGTGAAGACTCACCTACATTAACTATAGAGCCTCCCTGTTGTTGAATCATAGTCCTCACGGCAGCTTTACAGGTCAGCATGGAACCCAAGAGGTTGGTATGAAGCTGAGATACCATATCTTCAGTTTTCGTTCTTACTAAAAGACTATCCCTACAAAACGAAACAGTATATAACAACATATAATAACAAGATAAAACAAACCAAAAAGGTCAAGACTAAGATAAGATTTTTACTGAAAGTAGGGTGCAAGTGCTTCCAATCTGAGCTAGAATAACTAGAATACCTAGAGTCCCATTTTGAACTTGGTTTGAGATACATTAAAATAACAATTGATAAACCGAAAAGGATGCACTTGGAAGACAGGTTCCTACCCTTCTCAGCTTGAGTGGCAAATATTCTTAGCCTCTAAAAGTATTACCATGTAGCCAAAATAGTTTGAATGACCTGAGCAACTGCCACACTAAACCTTGTTTAGCAAGAAAATATGTTATTCTAAATATTCTCTCCTAAATTCATTTTTTTAAAAGTAATATCCACTCCATTACTCTATTAGTATTAAGTTCACAACCTGGCAAAACTTATATATGGTGACAAAATTCAGAAAACAGTTACCTACAAGGAAGTATTAATTGAGAAGGCACTGCCTTCTGGAGCACTGGAAACATTCTACAGCTCAATATGGGTAATGATTACAATGTTAAAACCGATTAAACTGGACATTTATTATATGTTGTATCTCAATATAAAAGGAAAGAATTTATGCCGGGCATGGTGGCTCACGCCTGGGAGGCAAGGCAGAAGGATCACCTGAGGTCGGGAGTTCAAGACCGGCCTGATCAATACGGAGAAACCCCACCTCTACTAATAAAAATACAAAATTAGCCAGACGTGGTGGCCCATGCCTGTAGTCCCAGCTACTCAGGAGGCTGAGGCATGAAAATCACTTGAACCCAGTAGGCAGAGGATGCGGTGACCTGAGATGGCACTATTGCACTCTAGCCTGGGCAACAACAGCAAAACTCCATCACAAAAATAAACAAAAAATAAATTTGCTGGGTGCAGTGGCTCATGCCTGTAACCCTAACACTTTGGGAGACTGAGGCAGGCAGATCACAAGGTCAGGAAATTGAGACCATCCTAGCCAACATGGTGAAATCCTGTCTCTACTAAAATACAAAAAATTAGCTAGGCGTGGTGGCATACACCTGTAGTCCCAGCACTCAGGAGGCTGAGGCAGGGGAATTGCTTGAACTTGGGAGGTGGAGGTTGCAGTGAGCCAAGATCCACCGCTGCACTCCAGCCTGGGGACAGAGCAAGACTCCGTCTAAAAAAAAAAAAAAAAAAAAAAATTATGAACTGACAAGTTTTAAAATACATAGTTTTTCCTCCTAGTTAGAAGTATAATAATATATTAACTTACACTAATCAAAGACATATTAGGAATAAGTTTTTAAAATATCTATAAATTTACTTAAATCTGTGACCAACCTGTTGATACCAGCCGCATTTACCAAGAAATTTACTCGACCTAAATGTTTCTTCATCTCTTCAAATGTATTTTGAACATCATGTTCTTTAGCAACATCACAGCTAAATGCCAAATGATCTCCTACACAACAAAGTTAAATAACAATTACTTATAACTCAAATTTAAAATTCACTCAATACACATGTTAAGCATCTAAGATGGTAGGCCTGTGCTAATCTAGAACCTAGAAATTAAAAAGTCATGTCATGAGGCCCGGCTTTCACAGAAGTGGCCTAATGAAACTGGGATGGGGGAGCAAGAGGAAATAAAGTGCTACTACAGAAAGTTAATTTTAAAACTTTCTTTTTAATCAACAAAGGGGGAGGGCTTTTTCAAGTTATAAAGGCTCTGTAAGATTCATCTAATAATATTTCTAGCTTTAACACTGAACTCATGCTCCCCAATTTAACAATCTTCTGGGTTTTATATTCCTTTTTTGAAATTTATATCTAATTCTGTCAGGTTTTCGTTGAATTAGTTTCTCTGGCCCTGAACAGGAACTCTAGAGTTTCTTCTTAAGAGCTATGGATACACTATGGCACATACATTACAATGACTATTTTTCAAACCTCACCATCAGTAGACATGAGATAACACCGGAAGCTGTAAAAACACTAAAACTACAAATCATGGCGGCAGGACGACACTTTTTACAAAAACAACTGTTACCACTTTTAAAAAATGGTTAAATGCCAAAAAAACTACACTTCAAAGGAAAATAAAGCATTCCCTGTGTAATAACCTACCATTTTAATACCCTAAAATGTAGAACTGTATTTAGGAGCTTAAAAAAAAAATTGCTTTTTATTTCACCTTGACAAACATATCTACACCACATTACCCCATCAAGCCTTTGGAAACAGTAAGTGACCTGGGAAATTATACTTTCTAGATGAAAACCAATCACTCAAGGAACACAGCTCAAAGGAATGCAGGGCCCAAAAGCATCCTGTGTCTCTCTCTTGGTTTTCATCTGAAGATTTGCTGTGTTCACAACCACCTGTGAAAGCTCAACTAATGGCTTCAATCTAGTCCAGCAAACACTGATGGCTTGGGGTGACTCAGTAAGGGTCACCATTTTTACTTTTTGTTGAATGGCAAGGAATATGAGCTTCAAGAAGATTCACTGAAACTCTCCCTGAGCTGTAACTTATAGGATTTTTTTTTCTTTTAGAGACCCCAATATTCTCCCAACCAACAATGAATAGGTGATACCAAACCAATCAGTAAGGTTAACTTAAAAAAGAACAGCCACACCTGGCGCCTATAGTCCGCAGCCCCTTGGGAGGCTGAGGTGAGATCTCCAGAGCCCAGTAAATCAGGAGTTGGAGTCCAGCCCTGGAAACATAATGAGAAGTCCTCCCAAAAATAAAATAAAAAACCCACATGCAAAAACAGTAAGAGCCACAAGATGCACCCGAAGGCCTCTATTCTCCCTATGCCTCCCTGAGAGTAAATGAAGTTTTGTTCATTTTAGTAACTAAACAAATAGCATCTTCGGATCTTCCTAATGTCTTATTTCTCCCTAACCTCAAGGAAGAATGAAATTCACAAAATGACTAAACCATTATTAAGCCGGAAAAAGAAAAAACAACCTGAAGTTTAAATGCAATAAAAAAGAATTTCGCAGGACAAAGTTCAACTGTCCATTTGCAAAACTCAACAAAACAATTTGCTAACATTAAAGCAAACAAGGTTTATGTCAACACCAGCTGGAACTCAGAAGGGTTTCTCCCTGAAACTGCTTTGTGCGTTCGCACAGGCCCAGGCACGGCCCTCAGCAATACTGAGGGAAGCGTTTACACCTGGCACTCCCCTCACCTGCCTGAACCCTTTTCCACCCAGCGCTGCATCCAGCAAGAATGCGCCCTTTCCCTAAATTCAAAGTTAACGGTTCTGTGGCTCTCTCCCGCCAGACACCAAAACAGGGCAGCTCCTCACGGTGAGCACAAGCCGCAGGGCGAGGGATGCTTATTCGCGGGGCCTCACGAAGGACTACGAGGTCTCAAAGAAAACCCCGAGTGCCCAGCCCTCCGCGCGGGCTGCGTTCTGGAGGCTCCGGGAGTTGGGGGTTTCTGCACGAGGCGCGTTCCACCCTTGGAACGGAGAGCGCCTGCACGCGGCTTATGGAGAAACCTCAGAGTCTGAAAGCCCAGGCCCGCTCGCTTTATAAAGCAGATTTTCTCTGGGCGCCTGGACCACGGCCATACAACTGGATAACTCCAGTTCGGTACCTACCGCCGAGGTCACCGGCGGCGGCTTTGGCCCCTTCCAGGTTTCTGGCAATGACCGCCAGTCGGTAGCCTTTCCGAGCCATTAACTGAGCCACGGCCCTGCCAATGCCTCGGGAGCCTCCGAAAACAGCACACACTTTGTCCATCTCGGACTCAAAAACTCGGAGGAGAGAGAGAAGAGAGTGGCGGCTCCTTTCCAGGATCCCACAGGCTTTTAAACAACCGCGGTTCCCCCCCGCCCACCCCCCAAAAAAAGAAAAGGCAAACTGCAAACAAAAAACAGGCCGCTCGACACCTCCTCCTGCGGCCGGACTCTGGCAATGCAGGAGGCCGCGGAGCTGGGCGAGGAGTCACGGCGGCGCCGCGTCGACGTCATTACGCCTAAAGAGCACGGCCGCGAGAGCTCCCCGCCGGCGGAAGAATGGCCTGGAGGGGGCCTCGATGCATGCTGGGACCTGTAGTCTTGACGTAGGAAAGCAACTGGCGCAGGCGCCCTGCTTGGTGGGAAACGTACTTGTGTCACAGAGAGGGATCGTCTGGACCCGCTGGGTCGTATCAGTCGGGATTGGAGCCCCGGTGACCAATGGACCCGGTTTGTTCGGAACTGACAGGGTTCTCAAGACGCTGGGCTTTCCCTGGGAAACCAAGACGACTTGATCACGTAGTTAGAACCCAAAACAAGCACTACTGGGCGTGAGCCTGTCCGGGCTCCAGTGTGTGCCCTTCGCCTAGGTGTTGTTTTGGCTACAGACTTGATGTCTTGTTGAAGAAGTCCCCAAGTATCGCACCCACACCAGAACCTACCCTTCCTGTTCCTCCCCCAGGATGCTGCAGAAATGGACCTCTACCCTCCCAGATGTTAGCATTCACCGCGAGTGTGGAGTGAAGGTGAATGCCCTGTCGAACATCCAGCGGGAGATCAAGGAATTCTAATTGAATGATTGAATCGTCTTACAAGATCTACAAAACAAGCTTAGGCTGCTGTAGACAAACAAAAATGGGTTCCTGCAATTCTAAATAAGATGTGCTGGGTGCTCTGAGAGTTAATAAACTAAAAAAAAATTCCATGTTTGTTACAATTATAGTGTAAAAAGAAAGCATTTCTCGATACAATATTATTTTACTAGATGATTCAGAGAATTATGAACCATGGTCCCTACCACTAAAAAAAAATGCAACCCAGAACTACAGGACTAATACACATAAAACACTAGGAGGTATCCAAAATCATACTTAGTAAAGTACAAAATTATATTAACACAAGAGCTCCGAGAAAATGGAGACCAGTGAGGAATGAGAGGGGCATGGAAAAGTTGGATTTGAGGGCTTGATGAGGTTTGAAAAAAGGAAAGTAAGAGCAAAAAGTCTAAATAAGCAAGTTGAGCAATATTTTAAATTTTTTATTCTTATTCCATTTAGATCCAAAGAGGATTTGAAATGGTTTGCAAAAATACATGCGTATTTGATTTTAAAAGGCGAAGAGGACCACTGCCTCTTCTCCAGCAAGGGGAAAGCAAATACAATAGGAAGTTAAACATTAGCAGACAGTCACACACAAGAAATGTGTCTTTGTATGTTTGAAACAATGAGGAAACAAGTCTGATTACAGGAAATTTGGGATGGTGCTATATTGTAGTCAGCTTTAAAGCCAGGTGCCAAGCATTAAACAGGCCTTTAACTGCAGAAATAACAAGATGAGAGCTGCATTTAAAAACTATTAGTGGTGGCTCCTGCCTGTAATTCTAGCATTTCGGGAGGCCGGGACAGGAGGGTTGCTTGAGTCCAGAAGTTCAAAACCAACCTGAGAAACATGGCAAGATTCCCCTGATCGCTACAAAAAGTACAAAAAAAATTAGCTGGGCATGGTGACCTACTTGTGGTCCCAGCTACTTGGGAGGCTGGGTTGGAAGGATGGTCAAGTTGGAAGCAAGGCCAGGAGTCAGAGGCTGCGGTGAGCCATGATTGCACCACTGCACTCCAGCCTGGGTGACAGAGCAGACATTGCCTCAAAATAAAATTTTTCAATTTTTCTAAAAAAAAAAAAAAAAAAACATTAGTTTTCCAGTGATATAAAAATGGGTCTGATCAAATTTGTCTATTTACTTTCCTACTATACACTATGTAATCTTGGAAAGAAAAACTGTTTTAGACAAATTACCAATATATGGGTCAGCCTAAATGCCAATTGTATTTCTGTACCTTAGGTCAAACCAGAGAGGTTCATCTTTGTGAACAGTTCCCTCCATTTTATAGGAAAAGGGTTATTTTTTTTTCTATACATTGTTATTCTAGCCAAAAACATGGTTTTTAGATCTAAGCCAAAGATCATTCATACACAATTCGAGGTGGCATTCAGAATTCTGAAAACCTTCCAGCTTTTCTCACTGTATCTATACAGTAAATGGATACGTTGGGCTTTTTCTTCAACACATACCTCAGGTTAAACCCCAAGGTTATTATTTATTTTTTTCCCCTCTTAATACAGTATCACCACTGTCCTGGGTGAGAATACACCTATCACAGCACATCACCCATTAGCTGAGAAGGTTACAGCCGGGAAAGTTTCTCTGTAACGCCCTGATAGTGAAGTGAGGATCTGTAAATTAAACTGGGCCTCCCCTACCCAGCAGGACACTGAAGAAAGCCTTTAGAATGACCCACCTTTAGGCTTTCCTTCTCACTAAACATGCACTTTTGTGGTAATATCTTAACCATATTTTATACTTTAACTCACACCCACATAGGATATATTTTCTCTTGGCTCCAATAATGAAAGGAGAAAATTCCTTATGGATAAGGACTGTTATACAAATGCTTAAATATGCCTACTTTGTATTATTTTTCTGATTACAAGAGGAATACCATTTAATTGCTAAAAGTTAGAAAACAAACTTTTTAAAGTTAATAACTCATTAAAAGCATTGTACACTTTAAGCGAGTGAATTATATGGTATGCAAATTATATCCCAATGGAACTGTTCTTGAAAAAAATTTAATTGAAAACCTACTGCCCTGTTATATGAAATTAGAATCTGCCACTAATTATGAGGGGGTTGTACCTTTCATGAATATTTTTTCATACATCAAGATTTATAATGCCCACAATTCCAAATATGCAGGAAATTTTATAAGAAATTTATAAATGATGATTGAATATATATTGGGAATCCTCTTTACACAATGCACCATACTAAGCACATTCAGCTTATCAGATCCATAATTGACACGTAACCCTTCCTGCCAGGAAGCAGTCTCCCAAGATTCTCCAGCCAGTGATGGTAATCTACGTGACCTGGACTGCACATGGCCAGAGTAGCTTCTCCATACAGACCATGCTCTTCTTTCAAGAAGAAAGATTAGAAAGCTGCCTCAGTGTGGCTGCCCAGATATAACATTTGTGATTGAAAAGCATGTTGATTTTCTCACTGGCATTCTTGTATCCAATCTGGTGGGTAATCTAAATTGTAAGGAATATACTTTTTATCACTTACAAAAGCTTATTTCGTTTTGAGTAAAAAATAAAAAATAAATGTAGCCCATGAGCTTGTTATTTTGTAGAGTGGGCGTTCATGCCTCTGAGGCTGCCTACCAAGACCTCAACCTAGCTAGCACTCAGTTGCGTAAGGCAGAAGCAAAGAGTTTATTCCTTCCATCTTTCACACATCCCTCATCCAATCAGTCACAAAGTCCTGCTGACTCTCCTCCCTAAATACCATTCTTACCTCTCTCTGCCCTTAAACTCCATTGCCACACCATTGTTCAGACCCTGGGACAGGAAAGACTAGTACAGAACAGCTGGTTCACCATCCTCCAGATCCACCCCAACGCCACCAGAGGGCTCCTTTTAAAATACAAATCTGGCCGGGCGCAGTGGCTCATGCCTGTAATCCCTGCACTTTGGGAGGCCGAGGCCGGTGGATCTCCTGAGGTCAGGAGATCGAGACCAGCCTGACCAAAAAGGTGAAACCCCGTCTCTATTAAAAATACAAAAATTAGCCAGGTGTGGTGGCAAGTGCCTGTAATCCCAGCTACTAGGGAGGCTGGGCAGGAGAATGACTTTAATCCGAGAGGCGGAGGTTGCAGTGAGCAGAGATCATGCCATTGCACTCCAGCCTGGGCAACAGAGCAAGACTCTGTCTCAAAAGTAATTAAAATAAAATAAAATAAAATAAAAATTGGATATCACTCCCTAAATAAAACACTGAAATAACTCTCCATCAACCATAGGATGAAGTAAACTCCTACCTGATCTAGTTACCTCTCCAAAGTCCCCTCCTACAAACTCTCCCCATTTCCACCCCTCACTCACCAAACTTCTTCCCAGCCACACATACTCAGTACCATGTACTTACAGTTCCCTGCAGTGACATGTTCTTTCACACATCCATGCTTTTCCAAATGCTGTCATCTCAACCTCGAATGCTCCCACTACCTTCCCTGGTAACATCAAATTTATCATTCAAAACGTGGCTCAGGCAGGGCACGGTGACTCACTCCTGTAATCCCAGCACTTTGAGAGGCCGAGGTGGGCAGATCACCTGAGGTCGGGAGTTCGAGACAAGCGTGACCAACATGGTGAAACCCTGTCTCTACTAAAAATCCAAAATTAGCCGAGCGTGGTGGCACGTACCTATAATTTTAGCTAATTGGGAGGCTGAGGCAGGAGAATCAATTGAACCCAGGAGGCAGAGGTTTTGGCGAGCCAAGGTTGCTCCACTGCACTCCAGCCTGGCAACAGAGTGAGACCCCATCTCAAAAAAAAAAAAAAAGGGGGCGGGGGGACAGGCACTGTGGCTCCCGTCTGTAATCCCAGCACTTTGGGAGGCTGAGGTCGGGGGATTACGAGGTCAGAAGATCAAGACCAGCCTGGCCAACACAGTGAAACCTCGTCTCTACAAAAAGTTAGCCGGATGTCGTGGCGCACGCCTGTGATCCCAGCTACTCGGGAAGCTGAGGCGAGAGAATTGCTTGAACCTAGGAATGGAAGTGCGACAAATCGAGACTCCGTCTCAAAAACAAACAAACAAAAAATGTGGCTCAAACAGCTTTTGCAATGGAAGCCTCTCCTTGTCGGGGCCGGCACGTCTGCTGGGGACTCTTGGCCAGCAAGAGGGTCCCTATACCTGGAAGAGAGAGTGCGCGAAAGAGAAGAAAGACAGAAGGACAGGGTCTGGAGGACTGAATAGGCAATGCCTAAACAGCAATTTTATTTGTGCATAGGGTCCCAATATATACCTTCAGCTTTCAGTAGCTGATGTCAACTCACATTGTTAATTCTATACAACAAAGGGGAACAGAAAGTTGCAGCACTGCAAATCTGGGGGAGGAGATAAGAAACTAGTAACAGAAAAGGTACATAGTGAGGGCCCATAGAAGTGAGCAGGTGATTTCTCTTTATCTATTGTGTAGGGATTTACATTTAGAAAGGTAACATTCTTTAGAGGTCAGGCAAGATCATAGATCTTAAAGGCTTAGAGATTTACATTTAGAAAGGTAACATTCTTTAGAGGTCATATGAATGGTCACAGGGCTTAAGCAGTGTTTGGTAAACAGAGTCATAAAACTAGCCCAGAACAGGAACCAAGGAAAAACACAATGTCTAGTAAGACCACACAGCCATCACCGGGGCATTATGTTAGCGTCAGAGAGTCTGAAATAACTTCTACAGAATCATCCTTTAGTTTCTGCTTTCCCATAGCTCGACTGCCTCCAGGAGGGGGAAATGTGTCTGGGCTCAAGCTCACATTATGGCAGAGGCAAGGTCAGGGGGCCTCTACGCTGGAGCGATCCCCACACTTAGGCTGGGAAATTAGAAGATAAAAAGTGCCACTAATTTGAATGGAAAAGGTCACAGGTGGAGCAGATTTTGTGGAGAAGATAAGGAAATCAGTGTTGGGGCCAAGTGTGTGGCTCACACCTATAATCCCAGCACTTTAAGAGGCAGAGATGGGAGGATCACCTGTGGTCAGGAGTTCAAGACCAGCCTGGCCAACATGGTAAAACCCTATCTCTACTAAAAATACAAAAATTAGCCAGATATGGTGGCAGCCTCCTGTAATCCCAGCTACTCAGGAGGTTGAGGCAGGAGAATTGCTTGAACCCGGGAGGCAGAGGTTGCAGTGAACTGAGATTGTGCCATTGCACTCCAGCCTGGGCAACAAGAGTGAAACTCCGTCTCAAAAAAAAAAATCAGTGTTGGATATAGAGAGTTCACCATGTAACACTGCACTATACAGTCAGTCACATTTTTCCTTCCTGGATTTTTTAAAGATGCATATCTGGAGTATTTATTCATCTGAAAATAATATCTGACAACCATTTACCTTCTTTGACAGCTTAGTAACTATTTCTACCAGATAAGTCATACCTATGTTTTGGATAAAGTTGGAAAAAGTGTGCTTTAATAATAATTTTATTATTTTCTGTAAGCATTTATTTATTTACTTATTATTTATTTATTTGTTTATTTTGATGAAGTCTCACTCTGTCACCCAAGCTGGAGGGCAGTGGTGCAATCTAGGCTCACTGCAACCTCTGCCCCGCCCCGCCACCCACCCCAGGTTCAAGCAATTCTTCTGCCTTAGCCTCCTGAGTAGCTGGAATTACAGGCACCGGCCACTTCAACTGGCTAATTTTTGTATTTTTAATAGAGATGGGGTTTCACTATCTTGGC
The DNA here is from genome assembly GCA_963574635.1 of Cheracebus regulus. Lineage (NCBI taxonomy): Eukaryota > Metazoa > Chordata > Mammalia > Primates > Pitheciidae > Cheracebus > Cheracebus regulus. Next base: position 15,808 of record CAUYQU010014061.1, on the reverse strand, counting down.
CAGGCTGGTCTTGAACTCCTGACCTCATGATCCACCTGCCTGGGCCTCCCAAATTGCTGCGATTACAGGCGTGAGCCACTGCGTCTGGCCAGCATTTTAAACAAATTAAACATAAAGGATTATGATGTTCTTTGAAGGTAAGTGGTTAAGACAGGTCTCAGTCTGAGCAAAACAGAGATTAGGAATCCCTGTTTAGCTTAGCTAGGCTCTATAATGTGGACTTGAAGCAGTGGGCTCCCAGTGGATGTTTCCAGCCCCTCCTCCTGAGTCCCTTTATCTTTCCCTCTTCCAAGTCTCACAGTCAGGCATCCCTGTCCTCCCTCTCTGCACACTGGCAATGGATAAGGCTCTTCCCCTATGCTACAAAGTGGAGCTCCTCAAGCTTTGCTGGGTGGTGAATGATCCTCAGTCCTGGCAGGATGTGGAGGAGAGGATGCATGCCTCTGTCCCCAGATGAGGAGGATGAGACGCACTTCCCTCCTTTTTAGTCTTCCTACCAGAACTAGTTTTCCTAAGAAATAAGAATAAGCTAATCATTTTCTCTTTTCTTAAAGAGAGATGATTCTTCCTGTCAGGTAGGCTTTCCTTCCCCTAATCTGACACAATGCATTCGCCATTGCTATTTGTCTCACTCCAGAGCTTGGTTTGCATTACAAAAGTCACCACATTTGCTGAAAATAGCTGCCTCTTAGTCCTGTGTTGTTTGTGTTTTCATTTAGCTGGGGCTTAATCCTGATAGAAGGAGAGGATTTTCTAGTTAATCCTGCCCCCCATAATTATAAGAATAAAATGGACTGAATGATTACAAAGAACTGAATTAAAACAATTCCAGTACATTCATCAAGGCATTTGGACATTAATTATAGACACTAGCATAAAATAAGCACTAGAGAATGGCTAGATTATAAAAAAGTAAGAATCCCTTTGATTGTGTATTCTAGGTGTATTTTGAAGTGAGACAAATGCTGACCTCAGTAAATAAATTGACAAAGCATGATTTTTCTAAATATCTTTACATTTTGGTCACGAAACATGTTCTTGCTTTAGATCCTTTTCTCACAGCACACCTAAAATTTGTCCTTTCTTCTCTTGCACCATCTTTCTTCAGCTGTGCCCTTTCTTACCTTTCTGTGTAATTATTCTTTTCTATTGGAACTTTCCTCAGACAAGTATGCTACTACCCTTTCCCTAAATCCAGTAATGTCTTCCAGCCTTCTCCCGGTACCTCCCATCACTATCACCCCCTGCTTTCCCGAATGATCTGTAGGTATTGCCTCTACTTCCTCAATGCTCATCTCAACTCCTTACTGTCCATCCTTCATCTCTCCCACTCTGTTGAAACCATTATCATAAAAGAGTACTTTATCACATAACTTAGAATCTAAGGTATAATCTTCTCAGTAGAGTATTGGTTATTAGATTTTCATTCCTGAAATTCCTCCTTCTCTGGCTTCCATGATGTATTGGTTCTTGTCATGTCTTTTAAAACTTTCTTTCTTAGTTCTTTGTTCTGTTTTTCTAATTTTAAATGCTGCTGAGTTATCATATCAGTTTTTTTATACAAAGACCTTTAACAGCTTTTTATAGTTTATTGAATTAAGTTTAAATTCCTTAGGCTGTCATTCAAAGTTCTCCATAGACTGACCCTGGGGACTGAAAGCCAAGTAGATACTAGAGTCTAAGTGCTAGAGAGCACAGAGCCTTGTGCTTTGGCCAAGGTATGTCACAAATGTAGAAGTCCCTGTATGAAAAAAGAGTGGAGCGCCCTGGCTACGCTGCAGTAAGACATGGCGCCCAGGGGGTCAGGCACAAAGAGCTCTAAGCTGGCCCAACCCCATGCTGTCACCTACTTCCCCACACATGTGGGTGACCCCTGAGATCCTCAACCACGAATGTCAGATAAAAGTAAAAACTGGTGACAAATGTACCCGTAAGACCATGAGCAAATGGAGATTTTGGCAGAAATGAGTGAGCTGCTTGTGACAATACACGCTAAGATTGAATGACAGCTGTACAACTGAATAGGAAACAGCAGTGGCCTCACCCTGGAAACCAGCTGCAGTAGATCTATAGGGACACTCAGTCAGCAATATGTAAGAGTAAAACAGTATCATGCAGGAAAGAAAGCCCCAATATGGAATAATTTGTCTAGGTTTTCATGGCTAATGTCCAGAGACGACCAGCCAATAAACTAACTAAACCCCACTCATATGGAACTGCTCATTGATTCCTGGACACACCGTGGCTTCCTCCTCCTTGGATCATTTCAAGTAATGTTTTGTCTTTATTTGCTTAACACCCCTTTTTAACACCACAGTGTGCTAGGAAGAGTCCTAAGCATTTTACTAACACAAACTTTTAAAACACTATGCAGCCAGTGCGATTAATACCTCTATTTTATAGGTAAGAAAACCAAGGAACAGGGGAATTAAGCAACTTGCTTGTAATCTCATAGCTAGGAGCGGGAGAGCCAAAATGTGAGCCCAGATAGTTCCAGGGTCCATACTTCTGATCACGATGCTACTCAGTTACTCATCCCTCAAGACTCAAGTCAAATGTCCTCTCTTTCATGGAACAGCTCAGTGTCATTCAAAATAGAGTTTCATGTTCCCTCTTTAGTGATTCAGCAACACTCAGGCATACTCTTCCTGTGTTATTCATCTCATTTTATTTATTTATTTGTTTGTTTATTTATTTGAGATGGTGTCTTGCTCTGTTGCCTAGGCTGGAGCACAGTGGCGCTATCTCAGCTCTCTGCAACCTCTGTCTTCCCAGGTTCAAGCGATTATTCTGCCTCGGCCTCTCGAGTAGCTGGGATTACAGGTGCATGCCACTACGCCTGGCTAATTTTTGTATTTTTAGTAGAGACAGGTTTTCACCATGTTGGTCAGGCTGGTCTCTAACTCCTGACCTCGTGATCCATCTGCCTCGGCTTCCCAAAGTGTTAGGATTACAGACGTGAGCCACTGTGCCTGGCCTTGTAATCTTTGTTTGTGTTCAGCTTCTCAGTGGCAGGAACTATGTTATAAATCTGTGTATTCCTTGCCCTAAGTATAATGCTTGGCTCATAGTAAGCTTTCAAGAAATATTTGTTGAATTGAAATAAATTTAAAAAATTTATCAGAGGTTGTGAGGGCTCAAAAACACTAAAAAATAGTGTTAAAAAGAGACACCAAATTAAAAAATAAATATTAGCTTTTAGTCTCCAAAATAATTACCCATTAAATAAACAAACTACTAGATGAAGGAATCATAGGTACTTTCACAAGTCAGGGCCACGTGACTGTGACACACACGAGAAGAGCTTAGGCGTGGTCCTTGTCTATCCCCCTGAAAGGAACTGGGCCTATGGAGTGGGGTTGAAAAGACCAATATGAAGCTAGGCGTCCTTTTAACCCTATATTAATGTACATCTATGTTTGCTGTCTGTAAGAGCCTTTGCTTTTCCATTTTTGTGTTGGAAGTGTGTCTCTGCTGCTGTTTTCCAAAATCTCTACTTATGCTCTCTTAAATAGGAGTACTGGCTCCAATGCATCCTCAACCTTGTCCAAACATGACACTTACAAGTATATCATGTTGGCCATCACTTCTCATTTTTCTTACTGTCATTAACAGACTAGAGTCACTAAAGGGGACATAAAGGGACATCAGTAGAGTTTAGGTGGACTCCATCCATCAAAAGTGAGATAAAGAAAACATCAGGCTGCAAGATGAGAGGAGGGTTCCAACTCTCCATATTTCCAAAACTGATTTTTTCCAGAAAAAAACTCTCCTAATTTTATGCAAGAAGGCTAAAACTATACCTCAAACTTTATATCCTGCCCCTGCTCAATAAGTGTCCATCTAGAAACTGAATCTAGTTGGAAAGCTAGTGAGGAGAAAAAGCTGGCTCTGGTACTAAGCAGACATTGTGTAGGCTGCATTCCAGGAAACTCTAATTTGAGGAGGCAATTTCATTATCCAGTTTAAGAATTTATGGAATATTTATTTTCTTATTTATTTCTGATTAACTTAACTGCAAGCCTATAAGATGTTTCATAATTCAGCCAAGAATTGGGGGCACTAAAGTGTATAAAATAGCCCTGCCATCATGAAGTGCATTCTCTACAAAAGAAAGCAGGTATTAAGCACTTAGAAATAACTACTCACATAATTATAAAGTATTGAATACAATTCTAGTAACTAGGAAGGGTGATCTAGTTACTATCAAGTATCGTAATTATAATCAGGTGACAAATGCCAGTTGTATAGCATGTGGATTTCGTATAACTTTTAAAAAGCAACACAAGAAGCAATGGGTTGCTCTTTTGCACAATTAATTGAGCACTTACTATACGCCAGACACTGTGTTTATCGTACATTGTTTATGTCACCTCCATGGCAGTCCTGTGAACTGGAAACTATTAGTCTCCTCATTTTACAGAGGAGGAAATTATGAGTCAAAGAAGTCAAGTACTTGCCCACGATGATGGCTGAACCAGGAATGAAATCCAGGAGGTCTGGATTCCCTCAAGATCTGTGCTCTTTCCCACTATAAATGCTTAATAAGTGCTTTAAGAAAAAGATTTCACCAAGTTTAACTCAAAAGATTAACAAGGAGTTATAAATCATTTTCTTTTCTGGGAGAACATCACCCAACCTTTCCAGGCAATAGCTCTTATCATAGACAACACTATGTTGAGGAGTGCCTGGATGCAGCATGTGGACAGAGCTGAGTTGGAACACTAGCCCAGCTTAAACTCTCGGAGCCTCAGTTTCCTTACTAGAAGAATGGAAACTGCAACACCTGCTTTGCAGGACTGTAGTGAGGAACAACTGTAACATCCATCCATTCATTCATTTATCACACATTTTTGAGCATCTGCTCTTCAACAGATAACATAATAAGAGGCTAGAGATACCAAGACAAGTAAGGCAAATTTCCTGTACTTAGGAAATTTACTGTGCTAGTGGAGAACTGGCAAGTGACAAACAGCAAAGTGCAAAGTGTATTAAGTGCTATGTTAGGACACTTAGGGATATACTGTGTGCAAATTTCCTAACCCATAGTTAGTGGTCAGCAGAGTCCCTTCTGTCACCACTTTACTTTAAAAGTCCCCATAGATCTGCGATTTTTCATCTCTGGTTTTCCAGGATACTTGATGGCCCCTGTAGCTGCCAGGAGGAGAGCTGGCCTTTTATCAGAACCTCAGGGAGAGGGGCAAATGCTCTTCTTTTCCCACAAGCCTCTCCTCCCTCCACTTGAATTGCAGAATGCCAATCAATGGATGGCATTTCACAAGATGTGCCAAAGCCCCTTCCCAGAATTTCTTTGCCATCTTTAGTTTCTGTCAAGACAAGGTCTCTTGGCAATGATACCCTAGAAATCTGAGGCCAATTTTTCACCAATTAGACTGGAAAGTCACAAATCAGAAACATCCACACTCTTGCTGGATTCTATTCAGTTGCGCTGGGAAACTTTCACCCCCACCTAGCAAGACAGTCTGACTGACTGCCTTAGCGAGGCTTCCTGGAGCACCTGACGGTCTAGCTTTTTTCCCCATGACCACAAAGCTGCTTTCCTCCTGCTTTAAGCCTAGTTGGGAGACCACAGGGGGTGGCCAGAAGTTCCCGCCGGTGACACAGAGAAAAGTGGCGGAGGGCATCTCACACACAGGAACTTACATGGAGAAACTCCCAGCTATAGAGAAAGTTGCCCGGGCTGAGGGCAGGAGGAAGGAGCTTCCTTTCAGAGCGCTGCTAATGACCTGCCGGGAAACTGCACAGCAGTCATTTCGCATATCCGATGGCAGGTCACGGCGACAGATGTTCCCAACATATGTGGAGAATTAATTACCCACTAGTAAACAAAATCTGTGATGCGGAGAGTCATTTTGTCCAAATTTCTTACGATTTTGCTGTTATTAGGAGCTTAATTTTTCTTGATCATCTAGATCCTCTTGGATTAAAGCACTCCTTAATGGGCTCCGAGGAACATTCCAAAGAAAAATAAGGGCCTAGTGAGCTGTGGAGGGAGGAGGGAGAAGGGAGGACGAGGAGGAGGAGGAGGAGCAGGAGCACGGGGCTCAGGCAGTTAGGAGGATGGAGTATCAGAGCTGCTGATTGGGAGGCTGCACCACAGCAAGTGATTAGCAAATTATTTGATTAAAACATTGGATGCTAGTCATATTTTTAAAAATATTCTAATGGTTACCTCCTATTTAACAGTGCTTACACTTAATTTAACTGCGTGCTGTGGAACAGCTGGAGTTTCTAAAGGAAATTACAACATTCTGACAGAAATAGGCTTCCAGAAAGGTTTTCTTCTGAGCTGCCTTTAAGATTCTGAACATGTTCCCATCTGAGGTTGTGGAAGCAAATTCAGATATTCATCAGTTAAGAAAATAGATTTTCTTAAAAGGGGGGATTCAAGAGTCTCTTGATTTTTGTAAGGCAGTTATTCCCTTGACCATTTTCATCACTCACAAAAACTGTCAAAAATGCAATGGTTCCATAAGTAAATAAATCTGAGAGGCTATTAAAAATATGGTTCTTTATCTGTGCAAAAGTTTGTAACTCTTCTATATCTTAAATTCATGTTTCCCTTAAATATTTTGTATAACAAAGTAAAGTAAATCTTTAAAAAATCTATTTGTCCCAGCAAACACTGTTGATGATTTAAAATGCATACTTTTTGTTTTTTTCATTTATTCACTTCTTCATTCATTCAACAAATATCTGTTGAGCTTGATGCCGGAGGAACAAAGATGAATAATATAACTTCAAAGATGCATGCAGAAAATAAATGTGTAAACAGATAGCTCCATGATATCCAACCTCCCAAGGCTGACTCAGGAGTACCTCCAGCCCTGTAACAACCAAAATGCCCCTTATGGCCTGGCAGCACCCCCAGTCCTGTTAAGAACCACAGGTTTAAGTAATATTCAGAGTGAGGATAGAAAGAAGAGACCTGTTTTAATCTGTTCTCATGCTACTAATAAAGCCAAACCTGAGACTGGGTAACTTATAAAGGAAAGAGGTTTAATTGACTCCTAGTTCCACATGGCTGGGGAGGCCTTATGATCATGGCAGAAAGTGAATGAGGAGCAAGTCACGTCTTACATGGAGGCAGGCTAGAGAGAGCTTATGCAGGGGACCTCCCATTTATGACACCATCAGATCTCATGAGACTTATTCATTACCATGAGAACAGTACAGAGAAACCATCCCCATGATTCAGTTATCTCCACCTGGCCCTACCCTTGATATGTTGGGATTATTACAATTCAAGGTGAGAATTGGGTGGGGACGCAGCCAAACCATGTCAGAACCAGAGGTTCTTCTGGAATTTTCATTAAAAACTTTGGGACTGGGGACATTTCTGGATCCTAGAAGAAGAAAGTCTATTGCTGCAATGATGGAATAGAAAGAAACAAAGTCTACTGATGAAAAGATGAAATGGAAGCAAACAGCATGCTTAAGACAAAGCCCACTTTTATTTCATTTCTTACTCTAGGTATTGATTTCCTTTCTTTTCTTTCTATGAATTTGACCCATCACAGGAAACAAAATTCTTTGTAAAAAGGCCAATGATCTATAACATCACTTTGGTATTCGTTTCTGCTGCAAGTCACCAGGATCTGACAGCTGAAATTTATTTGGGTGAAACTACTGATCAAAACTAAAAATTACTTATCCCACTTTCTCAGGAATTCCAAATTTCTTCCTGAATTCTCAGAAATTTAAAAGAGAGACACATCAGAAACTGGTGGGCCTGACATGAATGCTTTATTACTTAGAACAATAGAAACCTGGTTTATGAATTTTTTGAGGTAACACTTCAGTTCTTTTTAACTTGTTTCATGCTATATGACATTTATGCCTTTACCCTTTAGCTTGGTGGTTGGCATTAATGGCCAAAATAAACATCTAACCACCTACTTTGTTAGGCAGAATATGGTAAGGATGGGAGAATGGCCTCTGTATTACATAGCAGATATTTATAAGTATAAAACTCAGAATTTGAAGGGTGAGAAGCCAGTGATTTGTGAACTTGCTACAACTCACTTTGGAACTTTATAAGATCTCTTACTTTCACCATTTGGGTGCAGTTTTACCCACTCATCAAATAGCCTTTTGGCATTTTGCCACTGTTTTGCATTTTATTTTTCTTTCATTAGGTAAAACAATAAAAACCTAATACAATTCATATGTTTTCCTGCTTCTAATCTCGTTAATATTGCTTTATTTTCATTTCAGAGCTGTTTGAATCCTATAATTCAATCCTATTTGAACATGATAACATGGCACAGGATGTCTAATATTTAGAAGCAGGCCAAAACAGACCTAGTTCAAGAGGCAGCTGTAGAGTCCTCAGCTGTGGAAATTTATTATTCCTTGCAACAAGTGATTAAACCAATTCTCTGATTAATCAAAACTGTACTTTGGAACTAACCACATGAGTCCAGAATTTTAAATCATGTTATGGGTACTGTAGCAATATAAAGAACAAGATTGAAAAATTAACTCTATGAGAAATATTTAACAAATAGGCATTAATCTTCCCTCAGACTTCTTGAAAGAGCAAAGCCACACTCAAACAAACTTTAAAATATATGCCTTGACAAGCACCAAGGAAAATGTCACATTCTTTTAATAGGTGCACAGTGTTACTGTGAATCATTTCTCCTTGAAGGACTTCAGCACTGTTTATGGCTTTCCCTGATGACACCTCCTCCCTCACCACCTTTTCTAGTTACTGTTCATGCACCCTCCCCAGTGCTAATGGGAAGGGCCTGAATTCTTCTCATTTCCCATTGCTACTTCCACAAGCATAATTCAGGAGTACTCCCTGTTTCAAGTTAATGTCATTTAATTAGAGCCCCTTTTTCCCATCCTCATGTCATCCACTGAACTCCATCTTCATTTCTCTACTTTTGTCAAACTTGAATTATAATTTTATTTTCTCTTCTACTCTTGCTCTCCTTACTTAATTTATGCATTCATTTCATCTTTTAATTTTTATTTTTGAGACAGGGTCTTCCTCTGTTGCCCAGGCTGGTCTTGAACTCTTGGCCTCAGATGATCCTCGTGCCTCTGCCTGTCAAGTAGCTGGAATTACAGGGACTTGCCATCATTTATTCACTCCTTTATTCACCAAATATTTATCAAACATTCCCCATGTCAGAGATTTTGCTGAGTGTGATGAATACAGAGGCAAATAAGACACAGCTTCTGTTCCCGAGGTGCCCAAAACTGCGGAATAGTTGCAGTGATCTGACTCGGATGGGGTGTAGCTAGTATGCTGGTGGGGCAGCCCTATGTGCACAGCATGATGTAGCCCTCATATTATTATGGTATATGAGGATAACATATTATCGACATATGATTCTAGTATGTGAAAACATCAATATCCCATCATTATCCTGGGATACAGGAAAAATAAATCCCAACATAGCATCCTAGTATTCAAGAAGAAAAAAAACTTAGCTGTATAAAACATGAAACGTGATAGTAGCATAAATTGTGAATGCAAATGTAGTTCTCTTTATTCTATGGAAGTATACATTTGTGGCAAGATAGAACCAAAAACGAAAACAATAAGTACCTAAGATGTCTGACACCATCTCACCCACCACCAATCCCCTAACCCCAGGCATTCTTTTCTAATAGAGATAGGGCACAAATCGTAAGATCTTCATCCCAGCTGTCATATCAACCATATGTAAGCTTTCCACCTTCAAGATTACAGATTCTGAAATCCACACATTTTACCAAAACCAGGTTGTTTTTACCAGGAATGTCACCATATTTTCACTGAACACATGCTGTTTTCCAGTCATTTAACCTTCCCAGTTCTCAGTTTATGAGTCGTTCCTGTCTTTACTTTCTTCACCAGTTTGGCTATTAGACACCGTTTTGACACTTCTATCCCGAGTACTTTAGATTACTCTAACTTTATGACTCAGACAAATGTACATCCCAGACACAGATTCATCCAATTCAAATTATCTTGTCTTTTACCAGATATCTTATTAAACCTCCAACTCACCCCTAAACACTTTGCACCCTCTCTCAACCTTCACCAGTTCAATCCTGTTTGAACATGATAACATGGCATAGGATGTCTAATATTTAGAAGCAGACCATAACAGTCCTAGTTCAAGGGGCAGATGTAGAGTCCTCAGCTGAGAAAATTTATTACTCCTAATTGGCTACTATGAACTTTCTTAACTCTACTGAAACTTCCAAGTGAGGACAACAAGGTCATTTTAGAATTTTTTCAATTTCTCTTCCTTCCTTAACAAATATCATGGTAGCTCCTCCCACTGTTTTGCCTGTTAGGGGATAAAATGCCCTTATTCATTGTTTGAGATAATCCATTTGGCTATGTACTTAATATAGCTAAGTTCCTCCCCTTTCCTATGAAACTTAGTTCCATCATTTCTTCTATCTTCTTATCTTCTTGCCCACCTCTCAATATTTCTTTTCCCTTTCCTGGACCTGGCCATTCAGGGGATGCCAAAGGGGACCATGAGACAGTTGTTTTGTAATTTCATTATCGCTCATTAGAGTAATAGTCATGACCACCAAAGTTAAGCAAGTTGACAGATTGTTTTCTAACTTTATTTACATTATAATATTGCAACTTAAATGTGTATCTTTCTTTACTGACATACATTTAGTCCAAGGAACTCATTGAAAATTATCAGTGTGTTTCTCTAGATAGGTAGATTATGTCCTAGGCTACTTCTAAGAGTTACTTTTATGACCACAGTGTCTTTTAGTTTTTATTTGCCACAAATTTTAAATGGTCCTTATATTGTTTTACACTTCAAAGCACAACAAACTTTGAATAACCAAATAAACATATTATAGACCTATAATTAGGGCTAATTATAAAGTGGGCAAAAGGAGATTTCTACTGTGATTGGCAATTAAGAGTCCTGGGCACTGAAATTAATTCGGTTTAATTCCCTCATCTGAATATATTGACTTCATAACAAAATTACATTTTAAACATTAAAAGGCATTTATAAAAATTATGAACAAAACTTGAAGGAAATTAATTTATATCTAATTACATTAACAATAATCACTTGATGTCCCAAGCACAACTAAATTCATATCCTGTTAATGAAATATTGGCTTCCTCCCCACCCTTTCCTGTTTTAAAGGTGAGATATATGCAGTTAGAATGACCTATATGTTATAAATTATTGTTGTTATTTTCTTTCTTTCTTTTTTTTAAGATGGAGTCTTGCTCTGTTGTCCATGCTGGAGTGCAGTGGCACAATCTTGGCTCACTGCAACCTCCATCTTCCAGGTTGAAGAGATCCTCCTGCCTTAGCCCACTCACCCCTCACCCCCAGTAGCTGGGATTACAGGCATGTGCCACCATGCCCAGCTAATTTTTGTATTTTTAATAGAAAAGAGGTTTCACCATGTTGGCCAGGCTGGTCTCGAACTCCTGACCTCAGGTGATCCACCCACCTCAGCCTCCCTGTGCTGGGATTATAGGTGTCAGCCACCATGCCCAGCCATTGTTGCTATTTTCTAATACCAACAGGTGCCCCATTTGGTACCCTGTGCTGCCATTTAAACCTCACATCTAGTCACAAACTTCTCTATGCATTTTTTGATTCTTGTAACAAATATTTATTGATCATTTATTATATGCCAGGCACTGTGCTGTGTGCAGAGCACACAGAGGTGAGCAAGACAGACCAGGTCCTTGCCCTTGTCTATAAAGACATCATTTATGTGCAATACTCCCTTAGACTAAATTGGATCAGCATAAGATAAATTCTTGACAGCCAGACTGTAAGATTTGTTTTGATCCACGTATAACATTATACTGTTGTCCCATTGGTAAAGAACATCAAACAAGTTAAAGGCCACTTCAATAGGGTCTAGATCACAATCTATGTTAGCAGAGCAGAGAAGAAGCTTCAGGAACACCTGTACTCTCTTAATACTTGATACCTTTCTTCATAGCTGTCTACATTTATTTAACTCTTAATTTATTGTACTTTCTGCCACTGCTTTGAACAGGTTATCTCATTTAATTCCCCAACCATCCTAGTAAAGAAAGTTCTGTCATTTCTTGTTTACAAATGAGAAAACTGATCAACTAGAGAAGGTAAGTACAATGCCCAAGTTCATGTATCTAGTAAGGAGACAGTTGGTAGTAAACCAAGGTCTGTCTGACTGTAATACTACCTTCCCATGATGCTAATACATATTGGCAAAATGAAAACTGGGCTGGAAGCACCTCAGATAGAGACAGAAATAAATATAGAGAAGATTAAAGATATATCTAATATCTGCCCTCTTTAGTCCTAAGGGGGTTTAATTAGAAAAAGTCATTTTGGGTGGACAACAGCATGAGAGTCTGTTTTTCCTTAGCGAGCTGCACTTCCTGTGAGCTTAGACATATGCTTTGGAGTTACAATGCTACAAAGAATTCTCAGTCTGTAACTCAAAGCCTCCATTTTTGAAGCTTTTACAAGTCGTTAGCTTGTTTGAATGTTTGTTAAAATAAAAAGAAAATTTGGTTAACATATTTTCTATACTCTTTGAGAAAGAGGCAACAAATATGACCATCATATTGAAAGAAAGTGACACACAGGGAAAAATAGGGGAATTTCTCCACACTGACTCTTAACTCATTTTGTCTGAAAAACCTACTGACTTAATTTGCAGTGGTTTTGTGGAATAAGAGGATTACTGTCAATGTGAACAGTCTGTATGTGCAACTTTTGTTCCCATAGCAAAAATGTAGGCGAAGATGCCAACACCATTAGCTGCCTGCCTTTTACAATCATCCAGGGAGCTCCCACTGAACAGACACCAAACGAGGACAGTTTAATGTAAATTGAATAGTGCCCCTAATATTACATTGTCATTTAGCACTCAACTTCTAAGTAAGTGTCAGGGTGGCATGAGCCAAGTTCTACTCTGGGACCTGCACAGTGATTCATGAGTGGCTATTAATGTTACCACCGGTTACAACAAAAGCATGTCACTGAACTTGAAGAAACCATTTTACTAGTGCTGCTTTCTTCTTTCCATTGTGGTTTATTTTCAAATTGCTTATTTCTCGCCTAATATACCCCACTGCCCCCATTCATTCTGAAAGAATATATATGTGAGGATAGTTGCAATAAGGGGGTGGTGGGTCCCTCCAGCTGAACCTATCTGAGTGGTGCCTTAGGTATGATTCCTAGGCCAAGGCAAGGAGAATACAAGCAACATTAAACCAGTAAGCAAAATAAGCTTGGGCCAGAAATAGAAGTGTCAAATATGAGAAGAGATGGGATTCAAATGCAAAATGTAATCAAGAACATGGTAAAGGTCAGATCACAAAGTCATCACCAGAGGGAAAAGTCTATAATCTCCAGAATCTGGATTGGGCAGAGAAAACACCCAGGACTACCCCTAAGATTTATGAGGCCCTAACCAACAGTACAAATGGAGGCCCATATCTCGTATGTCTTATGTTCAAATGTTATAACTCAACCCCTGCCCAAGGCCTGGCTTGTGTTTCTATCCTGGTGTTCCCACTCTCAGGACTTCAACCTACTCACTGGGGGTGACTGTGAAATTACCCTGCAGCCTGTTAAGCCTGAGTGGAAGCATGATCTGCTGGGGAAAAGCCTACCCCTGGACACCTGGGCAGGGACCAACCCAAACCCAGAATGGAAAGTAACCACTTCAGGCTCCTCAGGGAGTCAAGAGGGACAAGTTCCCCTGCCCCATACTTTTCCCACTCAGGATACTCAGGTGGTTCCAAACACCTCTCAAAACGAAAGCCCTGAGCACAAAGGAGAAAAGGAATGTAGTGTTTGGGAGATTGGGGCAGCCAAGTTTAAGGAAATCAGCCTGTCTTCCTCTGATGCGTCAGGACTATGGCTAGGTCTTCTCCTTCCCCATATGCACTTGCACACTCCCAGCTCTGCTCTCTGGCCTAGGGCACCTAGCTCTACTTCCTCTAGAAGGCACCTCACCTATAGTCCCAGAGTACTCAATGAGTTACAGTTCCTTCTAGAAATATTCTTAGGAAAAAATAAAATTGTCTTGTGTTTCAATGTTTGAGATCTGCAGTATCCTTTGTTACACAGACCCAGGATGAGGGACCCTTCCTTGCCTGAGTCTAAGGGCAGAGCTGAAAGTGGCCTATCATTTTTAGGTCTCTAGAAGTCAATTGCAAATCCAGAGGAGTATAACTAATTGCCTAAAGTGCCAGCCATCCTCTGATGGTGGCCTGTACTCTACCTGTCCTGGGTATGCCCAACCAACCTGTGTCTCAAGAGTCCTAGTTGGGGCTGGTTGTGATGGCTCATGCCTGGAATCCCAGCACTTTGAGAGGCCAAGGCAGGTATATCACTTGAGGTCAGTAGTTCGAAATCAGCCTAGCCAAAATGGTGAAAACTGTCTCTACTAAAAATATAAAAATTAGCCGGGCATGGTGGCACATGCCTATAATCCTAGCTACTCAGGAGGCTGAGGCAGGAGAATCACTTGAACCCAGGAGGTGGAGGCTACAGTGAGCCAAGGTCACACCACTGCACTCTAGCCTGGGCAACAGAGCAAGACTCCATCTTAAATAAAAGAAAAAGAAAAAGAAAAGAAAAGAGTCCTGGTGGGACACCACTTCCCTCTCTAAAGAAAGTCTAAAGCAATCAAGTTTAGAAAGCACTAGAACACATCTTCAAATGATCAGTGTCATCTACGGTGGAAAATAAAACTATGAACAGATGAGTGTGACATGTAGCTTTTAGGTAGAGAGTAATTATAATGGAGCACAAGCTTTGGCATAAACTCTCAGTCCACGAGGCAGCCTTTTATTCAGTAATGGGCATCTGAAATGTTTCCAGTCTGGGAAAGATTAGCAGTAATCTAGATTTCATATTAAACATAACCATATGCAAAACTGGAGAGGACTAACAGAAATATCACCTTCAAATACCTATTTCATGAATGTCTACAGTTGTGTGCTTTGTTCATTTCTCAAGAGGGAACAGGTACTAGGGAAAATGGATTAGTTAAGGAACCACAAAAAGCCTAGAATGGGCAGAGAGCCATCTACTACATTAAGGCTTAGTCCAATATCCACTACAATGGTTTGCACATAAGTGAGCCTCAAAAAATGAAAATGACCAAAATTATATCAAATCAAAAATTTTCTCAAGCTAATAAGCATTAAGCCTTTCTGGATGTAGATAAATTTGAGCTATAAGAAAGTACAGCTTCTCCGGGCATAGTGGCTCATGCCTGTAATCCCAGCACTTTGGGATGCCAGGGCAGGTGGATAACCTGAGGTCAGGAGTTCCAGACTAACTTGACCAACATGTTGAAACCTCATCTCTACTAAAAAATGCAAAAATTAGCCGGGGGTGGTGGTGCATGCCTGTAATCCCAGCTACTCAGGAGGCTGAGGCAGGAGAATCGCCTGAACCCAGGAGGCGGAGGTTGCAGTGAGCCAAGATCGAGCCATTGCACTCCAGCTTGGACAACAAGAGCAAAACTCTGTCTCAGGGAAAAAAATAAGAAAGAAGGTACAGCTCTTAGTATTGACCTCGTCATTCCCCTCTCTCCACTCATTCAATGACTATAGTCTACTCAATGGTTTCACTATACATACTTATAAGGTAATGATTTAGATTCTGTACAGAGTCTCTATAGATTCTATAAAGTCTCTTTGGGTAAATACAAAAAGTGCTTTAAAAAGGTGTCATATACACATGCACACATATATGCACTGTGGCACTGTTTACAATAGCAAAGACCTGGAACCAATCCAAATGCCCATCAGTGATAGACTGGA
>CAUYQU010014060.1:0-19857 GCA_963574635.1 Cheracebus regulus | reverse complement strand
CTGGCTGCCGTTAGCATTTTCTCCTTCATTTCAACCCTGGTGGATCTGATGATTATGGGTCTTGGGGTTGCTCTTCTTGAGGAATATCTTTGTGGTGTTCTCTGTATTTCCTGGAGTGGAATATTGGCCTGCCTTGCTAGGTTGGGGAAGTTTTCCTGGATAATATCCTGAAGAGTATTTTCCAGCTTGGATTCATTGTCTTCTTCACATTCAGGTACACCTCTCAAACGTAGATTAGGGCTTGTCACATCGTCCCGTATTTCTTGGAGACTTTGTTCATTCCTTTTTACCCTTTTTTCTCTAATCTTGCCTTCTCGTTTTATTTCATTGAGTTGATGTTCGCCCTCTGATATCCTTTCTTCTGCTTGGTCAATTCGGCTGTTGAAACTTGTGCATGCTTCACGAAGTTCTCGTGTTGTGTTTTTCAGCTCCATCAATTCACTTATATTCTTCTCTAAGTTGTCCATTCTCATTAGCATTTCGTTAAATCTTCTTTCAAGGTTCTTAGTTTCTTTACATTGGGTTAGAACATGTTCTTTTAGCTCACAGAAGTTTCTTATTATCCACCTTTTGAAGCCTGATTCTGTGAGTTCCTCACACTCATCCTCCATCAGGCCTTGTTCTCTTGCTGATGAGGAGCTGCGATCCCCTGTAGGAGGAGAGGCATTCTGATTTCGGGTGTTCTCAGCCTTTTTGCACTGGTTTCTTCCCATTTTTGTGGATGTATCCATCTGTCATCTTTGTAATTGACGACTTTCAGATTGGGTCTCTGAGTGGATGTCCGGCTTGTTGGTTATGAAGTTTTTTCTGTTTCTTAGTTTTCCTTCGGCGGACACCCCTTCTCCACAGAGCTGGGCCTTCCCGGGTTCAGCTGTGCTTGCTGTGCTTCCCGGGTTCAGCTGGGCTTGCTCTCAGTCCTCAGTGCTTCCAATTGCTGTTCTCCTTGTGGGAATGGGACCAGCGGAGCCCGACTAAAAGGGCACCCAGTCCCGTATACTCCACACTGAGAAGCGCCGCGCCGGGGCACCGGCAAAACAGCCGCGCCGGCCAAAAGAGTCGCGCTGGCGACCCGTGTGGCTCCTTCGCTGGGAATCTCCCAGTTTGTGGGCATCAAAAATTCGTCTGCAATTGCGGCATCCACTCACTCTCTGCACTTTCACTGGGAGCTACAATCCTGAGCTGCTGCTATGTGGCCATCTTGGATCTCTCTCAGGTTTCTGCTAAAGATTAGAAACTTTGAGGCTCTAGGTCGTTATAAAGTACATTTAATTGTTTTCTCATTTCATACCCAATGCCAAGGCCTTTATTGTAGTAGTTTGACGGTGGGTAAATGAACAGATGGAGGGAGAGTTCAGAGATCCTGGCATGTCATTGTTACAGACTGGAAAGCACAAATTTGAATGAAAATAGGATGTTTATTCCATTTATTTTAATAGCCAGAAAATGCAAAAGAAATATACAAAAATACAAAAGAGATAGGGAAAAAAAAAAAAAGCTAAGTGTCAGGCACAGGCTCATGTCTGTAATCCTAGCACTTTGGGAGGCTGAAGTGGACAGATGGCTTGAGCTCAGGAGTTCAAGACCAGCCTGGGCAACACGGTGGAACCCCATCTCTACAAAAAAGACAAAAATCAGCCAGGCTTGATGGTGAGTGCCTGAAGTCCCCGTTACTCAGGAAGCTGAGGTGGGAGGGTCATTAGAGCCTGGGATGTCAAAGTTGCAGTGAGCTAAGATGATGCCACTGCATTCCAGCCTGGTTGACAGAGTGAGACCCTGTCTCAAAAAAAAAACAAAAAAAAAAACAAAAAAAAACCAAAAAAAGAGAGAGAGAGAGAAGTTAAGAACCTGAATATTCTAAGAAAGAGGATCTGAGTAGAAATTCAGCCAAATCCATGTTTTCACAGGAAGTGAGCCAGAAGAGGCGGGGGGGGGGGAAAAAAAACAAAGAAAAACAACCTCCAGTAACTGATACTGTTCTCAAGGGCAAGAGTTGTGTTCCCAATGCATCAGGATCATGCACTTCATAGCCCTTACTGATCTAATCAATGAATATTCCTTCAGACAAATTGTAACCACTAGAACCACTGGGCTCTTCTCTAATGTGGATTCCATTCTTTACTACTTCAAGAATGCTTGTCAGGTCCTTCTGAAACGCCTTGAGCCCACCATTAAGAAACATCCAGAAGGTACATGGGAAGACTGGGTGAGTATTCCACTCCCTTTGTTACTACAAACGAGAAAACAATCTAAGCCAGTGCTGAGAGAGCACCACAGCAGTGCACAGCCACCACACAGAGAGACAGTTCCTCTAAATGCCACAGTGATGGAGCATGCGCCCTGCTTCTTCCCCAGCTAAGTGGATTTCTACAAACAGGCAGCATCTCTAAAGGTTGAGAAGGCTACTCCAGGATGTATGCCAGGTGTGTATGGAGAAAGCACACAGGAAACAGCAATCACTGGAAGGAGAAATAGAAGTGCATGAAGAATACACTCTGCTTAAGTAACAAAGAAAAGAAAAAGAATAAGCCTTCCTAAGCCACACACACACACACACACACGATGTTTTGGGTAGGTTAGGAGGAAAACTAAAAGGTCTAGTTGCTGTTGAATATGCCTCAAAGGAGATGACTTACTTAATCCAACATTACAATATCCTGTTACTTTTTTCATTAGAACAATTATTTCACATTTACACACACACTTACTATACAGTTCTAACATTTAGAAATGAAGTCCAAATACCTTGTGCACTGAGCCCCTATCTCATGGATGTGTAGCAGGGTTTTATTTTATGTTTGCTCAACCCAGACTTCTAAACTCAATCAGAAGGAAATTGTTAATGTGCCAGTTAAGGAAAAATAATATGATGATGAGTTCTATTACTGGTAGCAAAGCACCAGCAGCAATTATGAGATGTCAATTTTCGATTGGATATTTTTGTTTTCACCTAGCAGATGGTGTATTTATTTCGCTTTAACTAAATATGCCCATTCTGCAGATAGAAGCTGCATTTGAACAAAGAATCAGTCTCTCAGCCACTGGATACTTCAGGTAAACATCACAATTATATCTTGATGTAGCCAAGAAAATATGAGGTAACTCAGTCACTCTGTTGATGGCTGTTGTGACACCTCAGTTCTTGTCTTCTTAGTTTAAAAGAATTTAAACAAGAGACATACAGACATAAAGAAGTGCAGCATAGAGTAATATATTGAAAAAAAAAAGAATATATTGAAAGCGAGGTGCAGAATAGACAGTCCACCCTGAGAGAGAATTCGGGGTGGGCTGTTCATAAGGATGAGACAGCAAAGACTGGCACTGAGGAGGCTCCCTTTATGGAGGTCTTATATGATTATTCATAAGGAGGGAGGAAGAGGTGTTACTAGTAAGCACGTTCTGGGTGGTCCTCTGGGTGCACATGTGCACATGCTTGTTTATACCTCACGTCTCATTAACATCTTAGATCTCTACCCAGAGGTGTGTTTTTTACTATTAAAGTGAGCAAAAGGTCAGTTTAAGCACAGGTAAAATCAAAGGGTGCATGCTCTCTAAAGGGCAAATTGCCTACTGAAGATAGCTTTGTTTGAATGAGTGCGATTACAATGGAAATGCTGAGGCTTCATTTTGATTGTACCGTCACCACAGTGCTGGTGCTATATCCATAGAACATGGTCACTTTCTTGACTACCTATCCTGCCTCACCTCTGAGCCGCAGATCCCTCATTTGTAAAATATGTTTTTATTATGTGATTGCTGAGGTCTCTTCTAGGCCCAAAATTCTACGATTTCACATAGGCCTTTCAGTTATGTCCAAAAGATTATTAAATAATAAAAGACCCTTACTGGATAAAAAAAAAATTAGATGCTTGACTTACAACATCTAATCATTATTTACTATTTGTTTAATCATTATTTACAACATCTAATCAGTATTTTCTTTATTGTGAGTAGTAAAAATACATTATTAGAAATGACTTGTGTCTCAATTTTACAAATCTCCCTCCCCTTACCACAAAACCTGTCTATTTTGAAGCTCCTTACTAGACAGGACAGAATGAGTAGGATGATGATAATCACCAGTCACTCTCAAATTGAAGAAGCATATGACATTAGTTTTATAATCTAATGAAACAAACCACCAAACACACACACACACACACACACACACACACACACACACACACTAGTAAAGCAAGTCCTCATGAAGAATGAGGAAAGAAGGAGATAACAGCTCAGCCCAGAGCCTTGTACATAATGAGTTCTAAATTCCTGGCTGGGCTTAGTGTCTCATGTCCATAATCCCAGCACTTTGGGAGGCCGAGGCAGGTGGATGACCTGAGGTCAGGAGTTCGAGACCAGCCTGACCAACATGGAGAAACCCCATCTCTACTAAAATACAAAATTAGCCAGGCGTGGTGGTGCATGCCTGCAATCCCAGCTACTTGGGTGCCTGAGGCAGGAGAATCACTTGAACCCAGGAGGTGGAGGTTGCAATGAGCCCAGATCACACCACTGTACTCCAGCTCGGGTGACAAGAGCAAAACTCCATCAGTCAATCAATCAATCAATAAATTCCTAAGTTCAGTTACCCAAGAAGAGAGCAAACCAGCCCTCTATGTGAATACATCTTTTATTATAAATTAATGCATTGAATTACCAGTCCTTTTTTACCAACCCTGAATTACCATCAGCTCCCTGTGAGTTTGGTTAGCAGTGTCCATGGGGTCCCTCTGGGGAGATACCAGGATCCTGAAGGTGGTTTTTCCAGGGTGAGGCTTATCTATTTTACTCCAGAAATGCTGACCCCAGTGATTTCTTCAAATGTAAGAAACTCAACTGCATAATTTGTGGTAGTGAGAGACTGCATTTGTGCCCTCCCTGGGCAGGGGTGGGGGGACGAAAAATGAAATGCTACCATAAAACTTTGGTAACTTTTAAAATAAATCAACCCAAGCTAAAATAATTTTATTTCTTCTCTTAGGGGCTATAAGGCCTTCATGGACTGGGAGAAAGGGGTGGGGGACCCATTTCCTTACTATGTCTATGATGCTGCCTGTTCTGAGGTTGAAATTGACTGCCTGGCAGGTGCTTACAAGGTAAGTTAAAGTCTAACTTTCCTCTTGGCACGTCAAAACAATAACAAAAGTGTATTGTATAGTAAATAGCCCAATTCCATTATGTAATTCTCTTACAACAAAAACAAGATTCTTTCAATTCCATGGGAGGGTCCAGAGATCTAGCCTTATCCTGAATTTCCACTTAAAAAGACAATATAGTAGTCAAAAAGGAATTGCTGATGACAGCCTAAAATGTATTAATTTTTAAATTTCGTTTAGACAACAAAATCGCTGTCCAAGGTTTCTTCCAAAAAAAGCTTCTGTTTATAAAGAAAGGACATATTTCCTAATCTGAAGGAATAGCTAACTTAGTAAATAATCTTGAGCAAATATTTTGAAAGCACATAGCAATGTAGCTGTTTCTCCAAATTCAATTATCCAAAAAGTATTACTGAAACAGATTTTGGGGGAAGATTTTCATAAAAATTATGAAAATAATTTTTATATTTTCTATTTAATTGGACATCCAAGAAACCATCCTTTGGAGACAGGGAATCATACTTAACCCAAAATTAACAAGTTGCATTATAAAGGATACAATTTTACCCAAGGGCCTTGATATAAATCCCTAAAGAAATGAAACTTACGGGGATCTTCCAGAATTTATGATGCTAGAAAAGTTAACATTTGTTTTTTTCTGTGCCTTTCAGTTTACATTTACAATTTAAGGTTCAATAATTTCAGTATTACTTTGGTCCCTTAAAATAGTTTATTTCTTAAAGAGGCAAAACTTCTTTTGACTAAAGAGAAACCAGAGAAATTCAATAACAGGTCAATAACAGGCCTACTGCAGCTGGCCATTTGTGATTGGTGAACTAAATCGTCCGTCAACTCAGTGTTAATGCACAGCCATCTCTTTCCACTGTCCAGTACTTGCAGTGCAAAACACACCAGGTTTCAAAGTAGAAGTAAACTGATGGCTCACTCTGAGGTATGTCCAATCTCCCTCCCTTTCCAGGTTGAGAATAGATGAAGGCCGGTCCCAATGCCCAGAGTGGGTTATCTGAGAGGCCAAGGTTTGAGTCAAAAGAGGATTGCCAAGTCCAAAGGGCTAGATAGAAAGTAGGAGCCCAGGCATTGAGCCCAAACAGAGAATGACAATCTTGTTAAAACAAGCACTGGGAAATAGGGACACAAAGGAAGCCCTGAGATACTCCAGAGATAGACCACAGGCATTTAGGGGCTTTTAGTAGCTCCTTAACAACCTGCATGCCCATGCCCAGTGCCAAAACAAGGGCCAGATTCATGTGATGCTTCTCAGAGAAGGAAGTAGATTAGCAAGTCAAAGGTGGTCTTGACATTTGCCATTAATACTTTCCAAGATCTTGCAAATCCACAAACTCACATATGTCAGTATGGCTCTAGGATTTTCTCAGTAAAATGGAAACAGTACCACCTCCCACAAATTATCATGAGGACTACATGAGCTCATAAATTATATTCCAACAACGAATTCAGGCTGAGAATCAGATGAACAACCAGACACAACAATTATTTACCAAGTGACTCACTAACACACACTAACATGTCATGGACTTTGGAGTCACTTAAGAGAAGTCAAAACTGTGAATGCATAAGATCTTCTAGGGTTATGCATGGTCCTAGCCCTCAACTTGAAGAATTCAGCAGACATCTTAACAGCGCTAATGTTGACAGGGTTCAATGCAGTGTTAATTAACAGGCAGGAGTTCTGGAATAACTGGAGGCCATTTGAGTACACCTGAAAATGATATTTTTAATTCAAGTTTTTATGATGAGGTAATTTTTATTTTGGGCAGAAAATCAGAACGGACATCGTCATGGATGCGTGTTGCAGCCTCAATCCGGCCATCAATATTGGGCAGCTAGGTGCTGGCTCACATGGGCGGATGCTTCTTCCTGGGAGTCATTTCAGGGTAGGTAAAGGCCTTCTAAAAACGACATAATGTCACAAAGCTTGAAATTGTCCACCTCCAGATTGAAGGTTCGTTTATTCAAGGAATGGGGCTTTATACCACTGAAGAACTGAAATATTCCCCAGAAGGTGTCCTGTACTCTCGGAGCCCAGATAAGTACAAAATTCCAACTATCACTGATGTCCCAGAGGAGTTCAATGTCTCCTTGTTGCCATTGTCACGCACCCCACTAACCATCTATTCATCTAAGGTAAGCACCCAAACCTATCAGGTAGCACATGGTAAATGAAAGTAGGCAGAAAAAATAGTAAGTCAATGTTAACTGTTATCAGGAACAAATCACTATAGACTGTTAGAACTTGGAAATGAATCATCCATGGCAATCATGGGCCAAGGATTTTAATAATTTCCTCTTTCACTGAAAACTCTAAAACTAGACAAAAAGCTCTCACATCTTAATAGAATAACACTTTTACTTAAGATCCTGAAGACTACGATATTAAACGAGATCGGAGGCACAATGCGACTGAAATCCTAGCAGCGGCACCATGGACAGAACCCCAGACTGAGGCCGCAGAAGACCTGGGGTCCTGCCACAGCCCTGTCCCCCACTCCCCATGATCTTAGGCAAATCACTTACCTCTGAGGGGCTCAGGGTTCTGAACCATACCCAGAAATGCATCTAGAACAGTGGGTCTCAACTGGGGGTGGGGGGAGTGGAAGAGGTGGTTTTGCACAAAGAATTATCTGGCACAAAATTTTAATAGCATCAGAAAGCAGAGACAGCAACCCTTAGTAATTGCTAAAGTAACGAAACTGCAAATTAAAATAAAGATCATTATTTGTTTGCCTTGCTGTATGCAGATTATGTGAAAACCACCCTCAGAGTAAAAACTTCATCTAGTTCCAAGAGGAATTTTATTAGAGGTAGAAAAAACAACAACAACAAACTTCATCTAGGTTTGAGATGTATTGTTAAAGTTTTTTGACTCCTCTTAAGACTTTAAAATCTTTCCCGGCCATGGTGGTGCACACCTGTGGCCCCAGCCACTCAGGAGACTGAAGCGGGGGATCGCTTGAGCCCAGGAATTCAAGATCAGCCTGGGTAATAAATAAATAAGATTTTGGGGAGACATTTTGCTAGTACCCCTCCCTCCAAAACAAAAAAATTCAACTACATCTGTAGAAATTTCATCATTTCCAAACTGGATCCCACTGTCAGCCCAGGGACGCCAGGGACTTCCTTGAGACCAAAAACGATGAGGTCAGGGCAAACTTGAAAGGAAGGACAATCAATGGGGCCTTTGGATTCTCATTGGACTGGAAATCATTCTAAGGGGCAAAGGCAAAAGGCAGCTAGGAGCCCACAGAGAGCAGCTTTTAAGCCATCAAGAGTAACAGGGCAGACAGGACCCTTGAGTCCTTGTGGTTACAGACAGCCACTCACAAGCGGACACTCGGGAAAATCATGGGTTTGCACGGAGGGTACTATGTATAAACAACAGAGAGCTACCAAGTACCGAGAGCTGTGTCAGGTGCTTTCACACTTCCTGATCCTTGCAACACCCTATAAAGTAGGCATCGCTGCCCACACTTCACTGACAAAGGAACAGAGGAGATTATGTCACTTAGCTAGAGTAAGGGCCAGCATTCAGACTCAGTCTCACTAACTCACAGGTTGCAAATTGGTGATCTACTGGCTAAAGCTAGCCTGAAGATGTACTTTTCTTTGGCCAACACAGTATTTTTACAAGTCAGGGAATTTTATATTAAAATACAGATATCTAAATTCTCTTGAGAAAATGGATGATCAGGTAATTTTGGCTGCATTCTTGGAAAGGCAACAACTAGCTACAACCAAAGAACAGCTGCCCCTTGTAGATAGGACAAGGTGGAGGTGCTCTTCCTTACCTTAGCTTCCACTACACCTTATTGTCCTTCATCTGCCTGCGTCACTCATTTACAATACCTGCCTGTTCCTTGCAGATGATGGGTTTATAACCTTTCATCTGGTATCAAAGTCTGTACTCTTTTTTCTAGAGTACCCTGCCTCTTCTGACCCTGGAGTTATAAAAGGCATTTTTCTCTCTGCTGATAAAGCTGGCTAGTTCAATCCATTGAATGTGTTCTACTAAATAGGATACTTTCCCCTTACCACACAAAGACACTCATATACAGACACACACACACACACACACACACACACACACACGTACACACATACACACATACATACTTTTCCTATAGAACAAATTTTAACCCAGACAGGATTCAAGATCTGGGAAACTCAGATTATACTGGGATTTTTAAGACTAGTCAAGCTTCATTCAGTCAGTATGTCAGCCAACGAACATTTATTGAGAAGATTTTGTGAATGAAACACTGTGCAGGGGTTGGGGATAAAATGGTGAACAAGACCTGGCCCCTACTCTCCAGAAATTTGTAGTGTAGTATAGATGTTCTTAAACCAATATACCTTCTTACAGGGCCTCGGGGAGTCTGGGATGTTCCTGGGGTCATCTGTGTTCTTTGCCATTGCTGATGCTGTGGCCACAGTACGAAGAGAAAGAGGCATAGCTGACGACTTCACGGTGCAGAGCCCAGCGACGCCAGAATGGGTCCGAATGGCCTGTGCAGATTGATTCACAGAAATGGTATGGAATTATTTTCCTAAAAGATGATTTGTCTATTTCCTGCTTCTTAGACCTCTTGGGTAAATTTATAACCTAATCTGTGTCTAGCTAATCAAATTATGAAATGAAAAAAGCAAATCACACAAATACACCTTGTGTACAGGTAGTAATTTTAACTTTTAAAAAAGCATTTCCTACATTTTAATTTGATCATCTTAGCAACCCTGAAGTAGGATAATTTATTAATGTCATGCTGCAAAAACTAATAGCTAAATGGAAAGCAATTGACTGATTTCTCCAAACAGTGGTTAAGTATTCCCTCCCTCCCTCTAGCCTACCAACTCCATCCTGCCCTTCAACAAAAACAAACACACACATGCAGAAATCCATATGTCATATAGCCATATTTGATAATGTCACTTTCTGTGTTCCCTATACAAAGAGTATACACAGACTGCCTGTCATTTAGAAGTAAGGTGATCCCATTACCAGCTACTGCCTTTCTACTTCATTCTGTTTCATACCAATGCCTCCCAGCCTGGGAGGGACAGGACTAGGCAGTTATCAGTGTGGATACACCCATGGTAAATTCCGCCTGTTGAAAGTTACAGACAAGTAACTTTCCAGAGGTCATTGGGCCTAGCTGTTGCCAATTTCCTAAGCATCCTAATTTAAGTAATAGCTAGCATTGACTGAGCACCACACTAAACATTTTAGGCACATTAGTCATTACTGCAATTCTATCAAGTAACTACTGGTATTTTCTTCATTTTACTATTGGAGAAATAGGTGCAATAACTTGCCCACGATCACACACAGCTAGCATTTAAGGGTTAAGGTTCAAACCCAGGCTGTCTGGCTTCACTATAATATATGGTCTTTCAGAGAGAAAACAGTTGATTCTCTACTTTGTAAAAAGAAATTTGTGTTTTCAAATCTATATTAAAAGAAGTCAAAATACTTAACTGACCTCTCCAAAATAGCCAACCACAGAGTAAAAAGATCTTACAGAAATATTGCTTAAAAGGATGTGTCATAATTATTAATTTCCTTCCCCTACATGGCCTATTTATCTTTCCATCTTCAAATCTAACTCAACACGGTCACCATATAATTTCCCTCCAAGTCTATGGTTCTGACCCCCATCTGATTCCACTGTCTACAGCAATGATTACAATCACCTGCCTCTGGCCAGTCCCTCTTCAGATGGGCAGAGCTAGGGAACTAGCACCTTCTACCCACTCCAGGAACTCCTCCGTGCCCATCGTGGCCTAGAGGTCAGTCATCTGCCCATTCCTGACTCTGCGGTCACTGTGGAATGGTGTCATCTCATACCCCAAAAGCATAAGCACTTCTGACCTTTAAAACAATGTTCTCATTCACATTTTGCAGTAATAAATACCCTTTTCTAGAATAAGGCAGATTAAGAAAACTAAAAAACACAACAAACAAAAAGATACCTCTAATCTTCCTTTCTTGCCTGAGGTTAATGTTTTCAGTCTTCCATTGGCCTGGCTCCTAGAAAATGAATTCCTTCATTTCTAAGATTTCAGGCTGTTTTGAATAGTCCAGTTGTCTGGCAAAGTAGCTCTGTCATATTCAATGGTAAGAAGTGAAACACTTCAATTTCATTTACCATTTGGGACTTAGCCTTTTAGCTACCTGGTCCATGTGATGACACCATATTTTCTCTCAAGTCTGATGGTTCCTTGATAAGACTGATATATCTTTGCAGATATAAATCATCTACTAATTTGTGCCCATAAATCAAATGCTCAGTGTTAGAATAACCTAGCATTTTCTAAAATACTCATAGATACATAGTTTCTAAATATCACTTCAGGTTATAACCTATGTTTGGTAGTTTAGACATCCTTTTAATAACATACATTGCATTTTGTCTTTGTAAAAGTAACACATCCCTTATGTAAAAATTAGAAAATGCTGAAAAGAATAAGGTGAAGTTAAAATCAGCCATAATCCCACCAACCAGAACTAACTATAACCATGTTCTGGAGTACGAGTGTGCATGTGTTTACACTTTTAACCATCTTTTAATTTATATATGTTTACATGTACAATGTATCTTATTTGTAAACTCATTTAATTAAAATCAAAATGTCCCCAAAATAAGTCTTTAAAAAGATGTGAACAGTATAATTGGGAATGACTCTGCTGAGCCTCAGTCACAGAAAATCTGGATTGGGAATTTCATGGGAAAAGTATCCCATGAAACATCACTCAAAAAATAGTTACTTAAACACAAAAAGAAAATACCTGGCTGAACTCGTTTATCCTACAAACTCTTCATCTTTATTGTAGCCATTGGAGTAAATTTGAGGGGTGAGGGCAGGACAGAATGTTTTAACTTAACAAACACCTTGTTATTAAGGCTACTTAGACCATATGGAGAATGATCATTTATCCTTTTTTCTTTTTTGAGACAGAGTCTTGCTCTGTTTCCCAGGCTAGAATGCAGTGGTGCAATCTCAGCTCACCTGTGACCTCCACCTCTCAGGTTCAAGCAATTCTCCTGCCTCAGCCTTCTGAGTAGCTGGGATTACAGGCATGTACCACCATGCCCAGCTAATTTTTGCATTTTTTAGTAGAGATGGGGTTTAACCATGTTGGCCAGGCTGGTCTCGAACTCCTGGCCTCAGGTGATATGCCTGCCTCAGCCTTCCACAGTGCTGGGATTACAGGTGTGAGCCACCGCACCCAGCCATGATTATTTATCCTTCACACTTCTCATGACCTGCAATATTTCTACCCATTGCACTGAATTCACATATATTTAAAACAGTGAGAAGAATGCCCTCTCCAAATACTTGAGAAGACTTAAGCTACTTTGTTCAAGCCTCCAGACCCCCTCTCCTCAGCTGTTCACCAACAGAGGGCGGGGGCTGGTTAGAAGCCAGCCTTGATTGGAACCTCCGAAGGAAGCAGAAAGGAGGAAGTCCTGAGTTTTAGTTTAACAAAGAGGCCAAGAAACACACAAAATTTAGATTATTCTACTATTACCTGTTGCAAGAAATGGCAGTATTTCTCCATCCATATAGAAATATAAACAAGAAACCAAGAAGCCATCCTGCCATTTCTCTCCCTCATACTCAGTCGCTAGTCCTTCACCATGTCCTGTTCATTTTTACCCCCCAACAATTTCTTGACCCAGTCGATTTCCTCCATCCTTAACCACTATATTATTCATTCATCCCGCAAACAGGTGTTGAGCATCTAATGTGTGCCAGGCGTTGTTCTACAGAACAATTCTGGGGCTACAGTAGTGAATGAAACAGAGCCCCCCCGTCTTGGTGGAGTTTACTTTCTGGTGGCCCTAAAGCTACCTACCATCTCTCCACCCTGGATCACAGCTGCCTCCTGGCTGGTCTCCCTATACCCCCTGCAGCCAGAGCTTGTGGTGTGGCAAAGCAGACCATGCCACACCAGCACACACATTGGCAAAAGCTTCCCTTTGCTCGTAGGAGATAGAAAACTTCTTAACTTGCCCTCCCAAGCCTACAAACCTTCAGAGTCCAGTATGGCCAACCCCATCCACCTCTCCAGCCACACGTGACCCCACCCAGCCACACCTGCCTTCTGTCATTCCTCATGTCAAGGACAGAGACACTCACTCCTGCTTTAGGGCCTCTGCCATGCTCTTCCTTCTCCTTGGAACCATCTTCTTCTGTTCAACTTGTTAACTCCTACTTGGCCTTAATCAAATTCACAATTTCATTTGATCCCTTCCTTTCTGCATATTTGAGGTCCCAGGAATATAGCCCTCCTGAGTAACTAGGATTACAGGTGTATACCACCATGTGATACATGGTGAACCAGACTCACAGGTCCCTGCTCTCAAGGCATTTATAGCCCAGCAGGGAAGGACGACAAACCATGACTGTGAATTATAAGTGTTTGGCTGACCCTGGGGTATCCTAATACATCCCATAGAACAAAGCCTTTCTGACTTAGCCTTGCGCTTTTCTTGAAGTCAAGGGGGTCATAGATGTGATCCCACTTTGGTTACTCATCATGCAATTGTTCATTCATCTAACATATTTATTGAGCACCTTCCATGGTGCCAGGCACTGCTAGGAAACTAAAAAACTAGTGGTGAGCAAGATCGTTCTCCATATGACATGAACCTTACATTCTGTGGGGAAAGCCAGACAGTAAACAAGTAAACAAATGCACAATATAATTGTAGGTGGTGATGAATACTGTGAAGCAAAATTGAAGAGAAGGGAGCTCGAATGTGAAGGAGAGATTATTTGATTGTAGTTTTTTAGGGAAGTTCCCTCTGGGAGTGTTCATATTTGAGCCAAAGCCTGAACAAAGCAAGGGAGCAAGTATAAAGCTGGCAGTGGTACAGTCCAGGCCAAGACCAGCTCGTGCAAAGCCCCTGCAGCAGCTTCAAAAGAATCAAATTCGCCTGGGACTAAGTAGCCCTCAAAAGTGGCCCTCTTCTTAACTGTATGATTTGCCTCTCTGGTAGAAAAATCTTACAATTGTTGTTCTTCCTGGCAGAGAAAGAAAATAGAATTTGTGGTCACATCATTTATTTTCACATCAGCAGAGTGAAACCTGGATAGTCCTTCCAATCAGCAGCTTTCCTACTATCTTTATCACACTTCAGGTCTACTTCTTTAGACTTTTAGTGACTATAATTCATTCATCCCCATAGGAGGCACAGCAGGCCTCCTGAAGTTCTTATAGCCTGGTTGTTCACACAGACCAATCCCTAAAGCATCTTGGAACAAACAAATATTATAATTTACATTTTTAATACACTTGATCAAACTACAACATGGTTTTTAATTGAAATATATAATGATTCACACTGGTACACAATGCTGTACTATGCAAATAGAGAGAAAGAATGAGAAACAGATCTTAACAGTCTTTGTATTGGGCCTTTGAATGCTCTTGTCAAAACACAGTTTGTTCTAATGAATAAGAAGTTCAGGGAGCCAGAATATCTGTATACTAGAGCATAAGTATTGAGAAGTTCAAGGCCTCCTCTTTTAATAACCATCTTAGACCCATAAGGTAAATAACAGCCTAACTAGATCTGTTTCTTAAACAGAAATAATGGTAAAACACTCAGTACTTTTCCCTTGAAATTAAATAAAATAATGCATGTAAAAATACTGTTTAAACATGAGTCACTCTAAATATTAGCATTAAGGTAATCACCAAAAACCCATAAACTGTTAATGACCTTCTTCAAAATATGCCTCTCCCAAAGAGCTTGAAAAGTGTTTCTACATTAAATCAAGTTGACCTGCTAAAGCCAGAATAAACAACAACTCTTCTAACTAGCAGCCTTATTTTCATGGGTAAATTAGCTTCAAGAAAGGCAGGCAGTGGTAAGAAGCCTAAGGCATGTTTGTTACCAAAAAAATAATAATTATTATACTGTATGAATGAGCAATTTACTATGTCAAAAGGTTTTTTTTTTTCTTTTTCTTTTTCTTTTTTAACATGTTTGGGTTTGTTTAACCTTAATCACAGTATTGCTGACTGTGTTTTTACATGGGCTCTTTCTCAGGTGGTTAATTTCTGGTGAGGACAGTGTTGCTGGTGATGGTTTCTACTCTGAGCCCAGCAGGGCAGCCTGGCTCAGCTAGGCATGGCCAGAAACATAGTCTTTATGTAATTTCCTTTTCGGTGATGGAAGAAAGAAAAATATATATTTCTTGGAAAATGTGTTTTATACAGTCATCTTAAATTCCACAAGGGGAAAAAAAGTAAACTTCCCTTAAAGATATACATAAATACATATTTAACACTTTCAAATTAGGACTTCTCCTTAGAAACAGTGATTTCATTTAAAAAAAAAAATCTTTAGGATTCAGAGACATGAAGAGTTCCACACTCTCAAAAATTAGAAAAATACTGCCCTGGAGAATGTGGAATACGTCAGACTTTTTTTCTTAAATCATGTTATCTTAATATCACCAGCAGCAAAACATATTTATTGAGTAATCACAAAACGTGGTGTATGTGGGCTGCCATAGTGGGAGGCCATGTAAAGCCAATTAGCAGCTTCAGTTTCCATCTCCCTGAAGTTAAAATCAGACAACTCAGCTTGGAAACAAGTTTATAAACAGGTTTCAGCTTACCCCACTTCTGAAGGGGCAGCCTGGAACATGCTGACTCACAAGAAATCCTTGCAACCATAACAAATGGCTAATGTCGTGCGTTACACTGACGCATGATCTTATCATAACCTAGAGGGGAAAAGTCCTTCATTCTTAGCTTAGTCCTCAATTCCAAATGGCCGTGCCTGTCCTTCATAGAATCTACTATTCTATGAGATTTACCAATGGCTGGTTTCCAAAGTCCTTCACCTTCTTCCCACGCCGCAAACCCTAATGCCATCTCCATCTGCGGACTCCCCTCCCTTTACAGCACTGCGTCTCTCACATCCCCACCTCTCATTCTCCCTCCCTGCTTCTTTTGCATTTCTAGATGCCCCGACTCAGTGAGACTTGGCAGCATTAAAAGCGCCATCTGTTTAGTTCAGTAACTGGAGCCCTTCCTCCCTGATAAAGGAGGAGAGGCACATGAACATTTCGCATACTGCCGGCAGCCTGGTTTACCCACTCCTCTCAGGCGGTTCACTCCTGAACACTAGCCGGTCAAGATGAAGCCTGTTCAACCCCATACTCCATACACAGCCCTGGATTTCTCTGAGCTGGGGGAGACGTACTACCAGCCCTACAAGACTTCATTCTATTTCTTAGGGCTCATAGACCACAACATGTGAAAACGTGAAATCTCCAGCCTGTTCAGCTAAAATCTAAGCTACAGATAATTGGCAGGGCCTTAGACCAGCACAGGCATGCTTCGGTAACCTGGATTCCTTGAGATGAAACACAGAGCGAACTGCACAGCTCAGGGCAGATGAGAATCTCCCATGGTGTCTTCCTCAGAATGCTCAACCTATTGTCCTGTTCCCATAAACATGCGTGCATACATGCACACATGCATGCACACAGATACATGTACACACACACTCAGGCATATACTCATTCTTAACCACATTCTTCTAGCCTCTCATGCTGTCTTGAAAGAAGTTTTATTGGCTGTGAAACTGGTTCCACATTGAATACATTTGTCCCAGGATGCAGGGACTGAATCTTTTCCCTGCAGTGTTTGGTGACATTTCACAGAATAGCTATTCTTACTTCTGAAGGGAGATTCTCTGATACTGTTATTGAATGTGTATTTTTGTATCTAAAAACTCTCCTATGTGATCTCTTCCTCCTTAGGTTTGTAGGAGCAGAGGAAAGGGAGAGATAGGGAGAACACCTAAAAGGGAAGAGGCAAAAGTTGGAGGCATTTCTCAGTTTAAGACAGGAAATAAGAGATGTAGAATATAAAACGAAGAAAAGACAGCCATCTCATCCTGCCAGGGAGAAGAGTTACAAGGAACTGTTTTAGCTTAGTGCTTGAGACAGGCCCCAAGTCAGAGTGAATCTGGGTTTCAACTCCAGCTCTTTTTTTTTTTTTTTTTTTTTTCAGATGGAGTCTTGCTCTGTTACTGCAACCCCCACCTCCCAGGTTCAAGTGATCCTCCCACCTCAGCCTCCTGAGTAGCTGGGACTACAGGTGCACACCACCATACCCAGGTAGTTTTTGCATTTTTGGTAGAGACAAGGTTTCATCATGTTGCCCAGGCTGATCTCAAACTCCTGAGCTCAAGTCATCTGCCCACCTCAGCCTCCCAAAGTGCTGGGATTACAGGCATGAGGCACTGCACCCGGCCCCAGCTCTACCTTTGATGCTTTATTTAACTTTGCTGATCACTCAGTTTTCTTATCTATAAAATGAGGGACAGGTGGGGTATGGGGAGAATAACTCTAGTTACTTTACAGGGCTGTTGTAAGAATTGAATAATATATAAAGCAGTTAGCAGTTGTTGCACACAGTAAATGGTCTATACCTACTGATGATGACGATGGTGAAGACGATTGAGTCTGGGATCCCTAAGACCACCCTTAGGTTTAATGATTCGCTAGAAGTGCCCAGGCACAGGGGCTCTCACCTGTAATCCCAGCACTTGGAAGGCTGAGGTAGGAGGATCACTTGAGATCAGGAGTTCGAGACCAGCCTGGGCAACAAAGCGAGATGGTGTCTTCACTAACAAAAAAATTAGCTAGGCACGGTGGCCTGTGCCTATAGTCTCAGCTACTCAGGAGGCTAAGGTGAGAGGATCGCTTGAGCCCAGGAGTTTGAGGCTGCAGTGAGCTATGATTTTGCCACTGCACTCAAGCCTGGGTGACAGAGCAGTACCCTGTCTTAAAAAAGAGAGAGAGATTAAAAATTCCATAACTTTAGCAAATGAGCAGACTCAAATCTCCCACAGGCTAAACTGAGGAGTTTTGTCCTGTGTCCAGCCCAGATCTTGCAGAACAGGCTCATTCTAAAGAAAAGAGCCAAGCAGCTCTCACAGGAGCAGTTAAGAAGAGAACAGGGAAGGCCCCTTGGGAAGGCAAACCTAGCCCTTCATTTACATTTCCATATAGAGGGCAAAAAGTGAGAAAATTTAGGAAAATGTCCTGAGTGGTAGAAGTTGGGTGAATTACTTGGCTTCTTTTTGAATTTTTGTGAAATAAATACCTACTAGGAAAGGGAAGAAAGCTCTTTGGAACCCTCATAGCTTTCCATCATCAGGGAAAAATTTGCTTTGCTTTGTAACATATTTGTAACTAAAAGTCAACCCTTCAAACCAAAACATAACAGAGGAGAGGAGGGATGTGTGTTCTGCTTTGGGGTTGAACCTAAAGGGGAGAATTCCCTGAAGAGGACACAGGTGTTGAGGACCATGAGAAAGGATAAACAATTCTTGGGACTTGTAGCCCAGGAGAGTGAAATGCGGCTGGGGTTTAACCAGCAAGAACACAATGTCATGCAACCCATTTGGCTAAAGGTGCCGACAGGGCTGTTATCTTATCACTGTGGAGGAGTCTAGGTGTGTGGGCTCAGTGTGCACACTCCCAGCCTAGCCACATTCCCAGTCCCAGATGAATTCAAAAGAGGTATAATTCTCTTCGGATTCTTATCTGGAAAGCAAAGAAGATAGGTAACTGCCTGAAGTACCCTCTTACTAAGCTGAGCATGGTGGCTCACGCCTGTAATCCCAGCACTATGGGAGGCCGAGGCAGGTGGATCACTTGAGGCCAGGAGTTCCAGATCAACCTGGCCAACATGGTGAAACCCCATATCTACTAAATACAAAAGTGAGCCAGGCGTGGTGGCGAACACCTGTAATCCCAGCTACTTAGGAGACTGAAGCATGAGAATCACTTGAACCTGGAAGAGGAGGTTGCTGTGAGTTGAGATCGTATCACTGCACTCTAGCCTGGGTAACAGAGCAAGACTGTCTCAAAAAAAAAAAAGTCTGAAGTGCCCTCTTACTTAGCAACATTAGGTATAGCAGAGAGGGCAACACAAACCCACCTTCTTTTCACAGTTGTCATTTGAAAGGAATAACACAGTCCTATGCTCCAGGAGCCAGGAACATCTAGCCTCCTCTCATCCAAAAAATTTTTAAAATCCAAGATCTGATGTAATGCTCCTGTTGAAATATTGCAGTGGTGTTATGGTATATTAAGTATGTAATTTGCTTTCTTTATTAGATCCCAAGAGATGACCCTAAGACATTTAAACCTTGGTCTATCCCTATAGCATAACACTGGTATTTCCTAAAAGGTAAGATCAATAAACTAAAAGAGTATTATTCAAAGAGCGGGGGAGAATCAGACAATCCAGTAGCTTTCACACTGTGTTCTACAGAAATCAAGGATTGCACAAGTGCTTAAATCATGCTTCATTTTAAAGTCAATATATCTTATCCAATATTTAAGACCTTTAACACTAAATATGCATGATTTGGGGAACTGACAAAGGAAAGCCAGGGTGTTTTAACCAACATGGTAGTTTTTCTTTTTATTTTAAAATAAAATATGAGAAAACACTGGATTAAAATATGTAAAGATCTTACTCCCTGATTCTTCTAAGAATCACAACCGGAATACAAAACATCAAATTGAAATCTACTGATGGGGAGAGATCCAAGATGGCGGATTAGGAGCAGCTCAGGATTGCAGCTCCCAGTGAAAGTGCAGAGGGTGAGTGGACGCCGCATTTCAAGACGGATTTTTATTACCCCAGACCAGGAGATTCCCAGGCGGAGCAGCCCCA
>CAUYQU010014058.1:0-74493 GCA_963574635.1 Cheracebus regulus | reverse complement strand
CACTTATGAGTGAGAACATGCATTGTTTGGTTTTCTGTTCCTAAGTTAGTTTGCTGAGAATGATAGTTTTCAGCTTCATCCACCTCCCTGCAAAGGACATGAACTCATTCCTTTTTATGGCTGCATAGTATTCCATGGTGTATATGTGCCACATTTTCTTTATCCAGTCTATTGTTGATGGACATTTGGATTGGTTCCAAGTCTTTGCTATTGTGAATAGTGTGGCAACAAACATACGTGTGCATGTATCTTTATAGTAGAATGATTTATAATCCTTTGGATATATACCCAATAATGGAATTACTGGGTCAAATGGTATTGCTAGTTTTAGATCCTTGAGGAATTGCCACACTGTCTTCCACAATGGTTGAACTAATTTACACTCCCACCAAGAGTGTAAAAGTGTTCTTATTTCTCCACATCTTCTCCAGCTTCTGTTGTTTCCTGAGTTTATAATGATTGCCATTTCTAACTGGTATGAGATAGTATCTTATTGCGGTTTTAATTTGCATTTCCCTAATGTCCAGTGATGATGAGCTATTTTTCATGTTTGTTGGCCACATATATGTCTTCTTTTAAAACATGTCTATTCATACCCTTCACCCACTTTTTGATGGGATTGTTTGCTTTTTTTCTTGTAAATTTGTTTCAGTTCCTCATAGATTCTAGATATTAACCTTTTGTCAAATGGATAGATTGCAAAATTTTTCTCCCATTCTGTACGTTGCCTGTTCACTCTGATAATTGTTTCTTTTGCTATGCAGAAGCTTTTTAGTTTAATCAGATCCCATTTGTCAATTTTAGCGTTTGCTGCCATTGCTTTTGGTGTTTTAGTCATGAAGTCTTTGCTTATGCCTATGTCCTGAATGGTATTGACTAGGTTTTCTTCTAGGGTTTTTAGGGTTTCAGGTATTACATTTAAATCTTTCATCCCTCTTGAGTTAATTTTGTATAAGGTGTAAGGAAGGGGTCCAGTTTCATTTTTCTGCATATGGCTAGTCAGTTTTCCCAACACTATTTATTAAATAGGGAATCCTTTCCCCATTGCTTGTTTTTGTCAGGTTTGTCAAAGATCAGATGGTTGTAGATCTGTGGTGTTATTTCTGAGGCCTCTGTTCTGTCCCATTGGTCTATATATCTGTTTTGGTACCAGTACCAAGCTGTTTTGTTTACTGTAGCTTTAGCATAGTTTGAAGTCAGGTAGCATGATGCCTCTACCTTAGGATTGTTCTTTGTGCTTAGGATTGCCTTGGCAACATGGGCTCTTTTTGGGTAGAATATTACAGCTGTTTGGATAAAATTATAAATTATGAGTATACTACATCCGACTCCAAATATATTTCTCTTCCATAGATTTCTTAGTTTAGTAAGAACATTATTGTTACCAGGATGATGTGCCCCATCAAATTTATATCTAATTTATATCTGTATTATCACCGCAAAAACAGATACCTTAATTTCAGGGTTGCACTTTTAATATTCACAATGATCTCAAGATATTTAACCTTTGAGAATGAATTCCGAAATCTCTATTTTGACTACCAAAACCACATGGGAAAAAAAAAACACATTATTGGAATTAATGATTTTCCATTTGAAGCATCTTCTGCTGATACAAAACAGACATCCTTTGAGCTTGAGAAGTTCTGTCACTAATGGAGCCACATTTTCTGCTATTGCTTCCTGCTTCATGCATACACAAAAACTTGGAAGTGAAAATGGGCAAAATTAACTTAAACCAACAGCCAACTAATAGAAATAAAAACTCATGCTTTAAAGAGTGATATACAGACACGCCCTCTGTGGTCGCATGTGTAAAATTGTCCTTCTGGGCATAGTCTTAGAAAATAACAACTTTGAAGGCTGATGCTACTGACTTCCCAGAAGATTTTTTGTCTGCTAGTTGTCATCTGGTCTGTGAAATCATGTGGCTTTTAAGATGTATGAAAGCCCTACTTTTAATTTTTTAATTAAACATGCACTTTCATTTCTTTAGGTCATTGTTGCATGTATGGCAAAATTCAGAACATATGCCAAATAATGTGATATATAAAACGCTATACACTTAAAATTGGTAGATAACAACATCACTGTAACAAGAGCATTCAAATCACTTTGCTGTACATTTTAAGACTGGACTGCTCAGTCTCTATCTTTCACAAATATGTGATGATATTTATATAGTTATAATATTCTACCTTTCCCAGTGACTCTACTAGGATCCTGGCTGTTTTTGTGTATCTTGCAGGCCCCACAGGCTGCAACAAAACTGGCTGTTACACTAAGAGGAGCAGCATCTAATATTTCTTCCACCATCGCCAAGAAAAATGGAATTTGTTACTCATACCTGAGTGCCCTGCTCATTCTTCTTGAATCTGGAAAGGTCTTCTAAAAAATTAAAGGGAGAGAGATAGCTTACTGCTGATTATCTTTCCATGTATATATGTCTTATACCTTCTACCAGTAAGAAAATAACAAGAGCTGGAATTAAAGTAGAGGTCTACCAAGCTTATTCTGACTTATTTTTGTACAACTATTAATAATAATACATGAATA
Source organism: Cheracebus regulus (assembly GCA_963574635.1). Taxonomy (NCBI): domain Eukaryota; kingdom Metazoa; phylum Chordata; class Mammalia; order Primates; family Pitheciidae; genus Cheracebus; species Cheracebus regulus. The sequence goes on along the minus strand of CAUYQU010014058.1, from coordinate 71,937 downwards.
AAAATTAATAGACTTGGATATGTACCAGCTGAATAGGATGCAAGGACCATAATGTAAACTAAGACTGTCCCATTCAAACTGGGATGGTGATCACCCTTCACAGAAGAAAGCTTCTAGTGGTATCAGATATTTAAGGACTATTTACTAAGGGCCAGGCCTTATGGTATTTTGATGATGAAATGGTAATGAAAAGAGAATTCCTATTTCTTTCAGTAGTCCCAGTTTGCATAGTTTACCTTTGTAAAGCATACGGTTTTCAAAGACCATTCTCACTATTAACTCCTTTGTTTCAAAAAGCACCCTGGCCCCTCTAACACCACTGGCTTCAAGACCTTTCTCAACAACCATCCCGAAGGCAGCCAGCATAGCGGAGCAGAATCTGCAGCATCTCTGTTTATGCCCCTTTGAGTACAGTACCCCCTCCCAGCACCGACAGGACGGCCATTGCTGCAGCAGGCTTTCTCACTCAGCCTCTTCTCTTGCTCACTCAGCCTCTGCTCTTTCTCACTCAGCCTCTTCTCTTTCTCACTCAGCTTCTTCTCTTGGTGCCACTCAGCAGCTTCGAGAGCAGCCAAAGCCACAGGAATGTCAGGGTGATTATTGGCCAATGTCAAACTTACTTTAGAGCAGAGACCCTTTAAGTTCAGGAGACAGATTTACCTTTCTTACAGGCTTAATAGAATTAAGCAAATCAGCACTTCCTGCTGAAGGCGAGCTACGCAACCACCAAGTTACCAGTATCATTAAGGAAGCACATGTGTTTAAAATAAAATTGTTTCTAACAGTGGGTCTCAAATACCTGCCATTCTGGCATACTCTTTTGACTTTTAGATTGCTGTCAAGCTGTGATGACTTTAACCTTATTCTTTGAAACATTCTCTTTTCCCCTCTCTTTCTCTATTCATCTCTCAAATTAAATTTCTTCTAATGAAAACAGAAATAGAATATACTCAAAATATACTTGAGGGTCAAGTTGGCATCATTTTTCCCTTTCTTATAAGACGTTTGCACTCCATTTCAACCAGTGGTCCCATTATTCCTCCTGTTTCTAAACAAGGAACACTGGCCTCCTCACTTTTCTCAGATCATGTAAGTTGCCAGTCTCCCAGGCTTTGTCATAATTTTCTAAAAACTGACTCTTAAATTTCCTGCTTACTCACCATTCCCATGCTATCTGTCCAGTCTGAGCCTTAATAACCTCTTCTCTGTGAGAATGAACCCAAATTTCCACCGTTACTGCCCTGTTATAAGCAGGCCAAGCCAGGAAAGCTGGCTTTCTAGCCCAATCCGGTTATCTAGTAGGTAAACTTTGATTATTTAATCTCTCTCTGCCTCAGTTTTTATCTGTAAACTGGGATTAATAATAGTACTTGTTCCATAGGAATGTTGTGAGGATTAAATAAGCTTTATGTAAAGTACTTAGCTCTGAGGTACCTGGCTATTTCACCTCTTGTATCTCCAGTCTGGGGTTTTACAGGGGATCAAGTAGTGCAGGGACACCGTCCGTTGACAGTGAATATAGGAAAGCTTTGCAAACTGCTTAAGGCAACTTTCTTATCTTAACAAGGCCAAGGTTGCTTGATATAGGATCAAAGTAATATTACGAGAAGGAATATGAGTTTGTCAAATAGAAGAGAGGGTGGTCTTCAGAAGGAAATCAGTCCTCAGGGTTTGGGAATCTATGTTTGATTTCAGATACTTCAAAGAGAACTGGACCTCAATCCAGAATGCAAACCTGGCACAAAAATCAGAACTTTTTCTCCATAATTTATCCAAGTAATTCAATTTAGCACACTGATCACTGTTCTTTTCTGAACGCTATAAATGTTCAAAAGTTTTTCTAAAAGCTGTTACCAAGTACACATCTATTAGGTTTTCTTTTCTTTTAATGAGTCACACATTTATAATAAATTAGATACTTTATACTTGTTTTGTGAGACACACAGAGCCAAGTCTTGGGTATATAATTAATGCACTGCCTTTTTTTTCCCTCATACCTTTCATGTATAGAAAAGTTGATTGATTAATTCAATGATTGGTGTTATTAAATCAGAAAAAAAATTCTTTAGAAAAGTTGCATAACTTTTCAAACTAAATTCTCTAGTAGTAAATTTAGGATAATTATACCAGGTCTAACGTTCATCTCAGAAAGATAATGTAGTCAAAAGTGCCTTGTATCACGTCTAAATGTGTAATATTAATAAATCACATAGCTGTGGTTTCAGTTTTGAGGTATATGTGTGTACACAGGTAAGGGGACTAGTTCATGGAAATTCAAACTACCATTGCTGGCCAATTGCTCTACACCGACTCACCAAGTTAGACTCTGTTGTCGTCATCCTAGCCCTCTCACCTAATGGGTAATAATAATTGCTACCAATTATTAAGCGCCTTTTTTTTGACATTCAGTTAGGCATTTTATACATAATATCTCTAGACTCATACCTTTGGACCTATCTTAGACACACATATGTACCTGTGACTTACTTCTGGAGCAGGTATTAGGCTCTCCTGTTCTTGTGTGCTTAGTTTGTCTTCATTGGTAACTCCTTTTGCTTCTTCATTATTCACAGCAAAGGTGTCTCAAGAGTTCTGAAAGAGGATAGGCAGAAACACATTCCTAAAGAAACTTCAGTCATTTCTTTACTCCATGTTACCAATGACCAAACACAAATTCAGGCTATTGAGAGAGGCTGAGGACTGATAATGCTCTGTTCCTAGTCAAACTCAGCCCTCAGCCCTACTACGGTTGTTCTTGAGTCTGTGGCCTCATCACCCAGACCTTCAGTGTGATCCTTTTAGGAGCCTCCCCCAGCTGGGCATTCCTCAAGGGAGCCCTTTCCATGCCTACCCCCTTGGCCTCCCACTTGGCCTCCAACCAAACCAGTGCCTGGGTTCATTCATGCTCTCATCTCCTTTTCTTTCTGGGCTCTTGTCCTTCACCAGTAGTCATCATACCCCCTTCCTCGTTTTGTATCTTACACACCATTTTGGCACCCTGAGATGAATCATAGCATTTTAATCTCCCATCTGTTTCTTCTGTCGGTAATTGGAAAGGGAAACTAGAGCTCTGAGAATAAAAGAGACCAGGAAAGACACTAGGGTGCGTTTCTTCTTTGGTTTGCTGCATATTTTTGTACTTATTGTTTTCTTTTGCCTATTTTTTGTCTATTCCTCTTGTCTTAAAAAGAAGATGCTTCATCTCCTGCCATGAGAACTCAGCAGTTCTTCACAGAAGATCCATATCTTCCAGAAAACATAACTTCTGCATCTTACTAAGTAATAAGAAAACTATTTGCTTCCTAAATGTGAGCTACATTAAAATCCCTCTTCAACTAACTTCCATTATTGGGGAGAATCACTATCCCAAAACAGAATCACTTCTTCCTGTTTATTTGCCCTTTTATTATATGGAAAATGAAAGAGTTCTGTTACAGAAAAATGTGTCTCTAATCCTCACATCAACATTCCGAATTAGGCACTGGGTCTTGACATATGAAAACCTGCTAAATTTATTAAAATTTTGTACTAAATCATTGGCAGAAGGAGAAAGTGCAATGTGTAGGAAATAAGAATAAATAAAGGGTTCCTCTTCCAAGCTTTCCTCAGTTCATTATGAATAAATAATAATTTCTCCAAAGGTTAATTTACTTTAGAGCTTCTGCTAATAATCTTAAAGTAGCTGTTAGTCATAATAAAGAAATAAATGTATCCCATGTTCTTAGTTCTTACACTTTAACCTAGATATTTGGCCTGGTGTGGCTGGACAAGCCCAGGCAAGTCTTAGGTCATAGCTTATTTCCTTTCCTTATTTGGAAATGTTATTGCTTCTCTAAGCATTCCTCAAGTAACTTCTTTTTTCCTTTGTTCTCCTCTGCCTTTATCTCTTTAGAAAAGTTTTTTATTTTTAAGTTTTATTTTGCAGATTAAGAAATTTGAGATTTTTTAATAATGGCAAAAGAAATTCAGTGGCACCTAATGATTAACAGGTTGTAAGTTGTTAGCCAACTGAGTGCAGCCTAGAGTGTGAAGTCCAGTTCCAGCTAATGGAATCAGGACACAGCAGTAAGGCAAATGCATTAGATATAAATGGCCCTGCCTTCTTGGTTCAGCGTCCTCTCATGGCAAGATGACTAATGAGAGCACCCTCTCTGCAAAAAGTAAAGTTGCCTTGCTGAGAAAATTAAATTTATATTCAAGTGCTACTTCTTTTCTGGCACCGAAAATTCACATATAACAAATGCAATGTTTACTAAACAAAGCTTTTGAATAAGAAATAGCATCAAAATATATTCAGAAGGAAATTTTAAAATATCTGAAGTTCTGACAATATGCAGAGTGCTACTAATACTGTTAGTATTACAAGTAACAAACACCATAACCATCATGTGATATAAGAACTCTTGAAAGAGACACATTGACCTTGTTAGCCTAGAGTGACGAAGGAAACCCCTCTCACTCTCCTGATCATGTTCAATCTTTTACTCTCTCATGGCCCACCACCCTACTGTTCTCTTATCTGTGCTTCATGAACTGACCTGTCCTCCCTATCATCAGAAACCTATTTACAAAGAACAGTTCTCTTGAATGTCACCCTACTAGCTAATCACAGAGAATTATTACTACAGAAAATCATTAAAAAATGATGCTTAACACTACAGAAAGCTAATTAGTTATATATCTGGAAACAAAAAAGCTGATTCTGGGAATTTCATTGAGTGAACTTGGCCTGTCAGGGATGTGAGTAGAGATAGAAGTTGGAGTCCGTACTGATTATAACCTTTACCAAGGTTCTCATGCAAATATCTAACCTTGGAAGTAATCAAATGTTTACTGATATTGGTTTGCATCTGTCAAGATACTCTTCTATCTTTGGGCTCTAAACAAAAACAAAGTTACCAAAGTCATTTTAAGTCATTTTACTTCTTACTAAACATAAATTATTTAGTGATTATTAAATTAAGTTTAATACTACAGATATAAATAAGATCAGGCTATAAGACTGTTCTTGGCACTCGCTATGGATAATTGCACCCTATATTTTATTCATCAGTATGCCTTTTATAAGGGGACATCACCATCTGGGGATGACACAGTTATGTTTAACTTTGCTTTATTTTTGAGCTACTGCCTGGTGATTCTGCTGCTGCCTTAGGAAGGTCAGGGCCCTGAAAAAGTAGCTGGCACCTTGCCAGGTGGGATCCTGGAGTAGCAGAACCTGGCCAGGCAGCAGCATGCCTTGGCCCCAGCCCTGCAATGTCATGATTTCTTATGATCTAAGATGTCCCCCAAATCAGGAAGTGTGCCTTTTGATATGCAAGACTATCATAAAAATTTTAATGTATATTTAGTAACAGCCTACAACAGCAACAAAGATTCATGGAAAAGCCAAGTCAGTCTGATCCAGAAGTCTTCATTTCTTATTTAAATAGAAGTTCCTATCCATTTTGAAATTGCTGACCAGATTTTTTCATGTTGAATATCACACTATATTCTGGCTAAACACAAAGTGTCTTTAAACATTTTACAGAACGTTTTGCCTAACTCTAGTAGAGTAAGGTAGAAGACAATCAGTAGAGGTATTTTTTAATGCAGAGGTTTTAATGCATAGGTTTAAATAAAGTACTCTGGAAGATATTGTTCAAAATCTTGTACGTGTCTGAATTTAAAGATCCTGAAGATAAACAGAGATTGCTGATGAGAGTGGGGAGGTCTGAGAATGGAGATCTCGAGCTACTCATCCTAAAGTGAGAAAAGCCAAAGTCAAAAGGCAGATAAATGAGTTGTTCCTCTGTAGGAGGAGGGGGAAACTCTTAATCAGAGAGAGGAGTGCTTAGAAACAAGCAGGATGGATGTTTTGGCAAAAGAATGAATGCTGTTTTTTTGTGTGTGTGTGAAGGAACTTGTGGAAACACAATCAGTTTCAGAAAAGAACATGGAAGAGAAAGTTAAGTTCATGTGGAAGAAATTGAAAATAAAATTAGCGGAGTCATAGGTTGTAAAAGTGATTATCTACCTGCTCCTCATTCTCTTGCATTTGCCACCCTAACAACATATCTGTGAAAAATCTTTAAGCATGCAAAATTTCGAAAGCATTCTAATTTAAACTTACTGATCAATCTTTTTAATTTTTGAAAATTATAATCTGTAACTGCTGCAACATGGATACCCATTAGCTGACTATAGCTTAGACCTCAGAAACACAGCAAACTGGTGATATGGTTTAGCTGTATCTCCCCCCAAATATCATCTTGAATTGTAGTTCCCATAATCCCCACATATCATGGTAGCGACCAAGCAAGGGGGTAATTGAACCATGGGGGTTGTTACCTTCATGCTGTTCTCTGATAGTGAGTGATTTCTCATGAGAGCTGATGGTTTTATAAGGGGCTTTTCTCCCTTTTGCTCGGAGTGTTTCCCCTCTGACATCATGTGAAGAAGGATGTGTTTGCTTCCCCTTCCACTGTGATTATTAGTTTCCCGAGGCCTTCTCAGCCATGTGGAACTGTGAGTCAATTAAACTTTTTTCTTTATAAAGTACCCAGTCTCAGGTGGTTCTTTATAGCAGCATTAGAACAGACTAATACAGTAATTGGTACTGGGAGTGGGGCCCTGCTATGATTCCCAAAACTGTGGAAACAACTTTGGAACTGGGTAACAGGCAAAGATTGGAACAGGTTGGAGGCCTCAGAAGAAGACAGGAAAATGTGGGAAAGTTGAAAACTTCCTAGAGACTTGGAGGGCTCAGAAGACAGGAAGATGTGGGAAAGTTCGGAACTTCCTAGAGACTTGTTGAACGGCTTCGACCAAAATGCTGATAGGGATATGGATAATAAAGTCCAGACTGAGGTGGTCTCAGACAGAGATGGGGAACTTTTTGGGAACTGAAGTAAAGGTTATTCTTGTTATGCAAAGACACTGGCAGCATTTTGTTCCTGACCCAGCGATCTGTGGAATTTTGAACTTCAGAGAAATTATTTAGGGCAAGTAGTGAAAAAAAAATTCTAAGAGACAAAGTGTTCAAGAGCAAGAAGCGCATAAAAGTCTGGAAAATTTTCCAGCTAACAATGTGATAAAAAAAGAAAATCCCATTTTCTGGGGGACATTCAAGGCAGCTTCAGAAATTTCCATAAGTAATGAGGAGCCAAATATTAATCACCAAGACAATGGAGAATATGTCTCCAAGACATGTCAGAGACCTTCCCAGCAGTTTCTCCAACCACAGGCCTGGAGATATAGGAGGGAAAAATGGTTTCATAGGCCAGGCCCAGGGATCCCCTTCTCTGTGCAGCCTCAGGACATGGTGCCCTGTGTCCCAGCTGCTTCAGTTCCAGCGGTGGCTAAAAGGGGCCAAGGATATCAGCCCATTGCTTCAGAGGGTGTAAGCCCCAACCTCAGCAGCATCCACATGGTGTTGGGCCTGCAGGTGTGCAGAAGTCAAGAATTAAGTCTTGGGAACTTCTGCCTAGATTTCAGGGGATGTTTGGAAGTGCCTGGATGTCCAGGCAGAAGTTTGCTGCAGGGGCAGGGCTCTCATGGAGAAGCTCTACTAAGGCAGTGTGGAAGGGAAATGTGAGGTTGGAGCCCCCACATAGAGTCCCCATGGGGGCACTGCCTAGTGGAGCTGTGAGAAGAGGGCCACAATCCTCCAGACCCCAGAATGGTAAATCCACCAACAGCTTACACCATGTGCCTGGAAAAGCTACAGACACTCAATGCCAGCTCATGAAGGCAGCAAGGAGGAACCATACTTTGCAAAGACACAGGGTCAGAGTTGCTCAAGACTGTGGGAGCCCACCTCTTGCATCAGCGTGCCCTGGGTGTGAGTCAAAGGAGATAATTTTGGAACTTTAAAGTTTAATGACTGCCCTATTGGATTTCAGACTTGCAGGGGGCTTATAGCCCCTTTCTTTCAGGCAATTTCTCCCATTTGGAATAAGTGTATTTATCCAATGCTTGTACCCTTGTTGTATCTAGGAAGTAAATAACTTGCTTTTGATTTTACAGGTTCATAGGTAAAAGGGACTTGCCTTGTCTCAGATGAGACTTTGGACTTGGACTTTTGAGTTCATTCTGGAATGAGTTAAGACTTTGGGGGACTATTGGAAGGGTGTAATTGTGTTTTTAAATGTGAAGGCATGAGATTTGGGAGGGACTATGGGTGGAATTATATGGTTTAAGTGTGTCCTCACCAAAATCTCATCTTGAATTATAGTTCCTATAATCCCCACATGTCACAAGAAAGATCCAGTTGGAGATAATTGAATCGTGGGGGCAGTTACCCTCATGCTGTTCTTGTGATAATGAATGATTTCTCATGAGATCTGATGGTTTCATAATCATCTTTCCCCTTTATGCTTGGTATTTCTCCTTCCTGCCATTATGTGAGGAAGGATATCTTTGCTTCCCCTTCTGCCATGATTGTAAGCTTACTGAGGCCTCCTCAACCATGTGGAACTGTGAATTAATTAAGCTTCTTTCCTTTAGAAATTACCAGTCTTGAGTAGTTTTTTAAATAGCAGCACAAAAGTTGATAAATATAACTGGATAGGCAGATGAAGAGAAAGATCAAGTATCTACTCTATTTCCTGTAATATCAGAGGCCCAGGTGCTGGATCACTGGCCAGAAAGCCTGGAAGCTACTCTTCTTTTATGAGATGTCCACGGTGATTTATTTCTTCCTCATCCACACATCTATCCAAATGCTTTTAAACCTTCATACACTGACTTTATTATAACTTGCACTTTTACTCATCTTATATTGACCCAACTAAATTACCTCTCATTCACAAAGTATCATCTTTCATCAACTGCCTGATAAATTATGATTTTTGAGAATTACCAAAAGTCTTGGAATTCTGCTGTTTACCTGGGAGAAAGAGGTCTCTGTCAGAGCAGTGGTGAGTATCTGGATGGATCAGGAAGAAGTCAGGCCCTTGCTAGGAAGAAGCAAATCTGTGGCTCTTTCCTGCAAAGCTAAAAAGTTTTTTTTTTTTAAGAAAAAAGCTTTACAGATATACAATTTATATACCATAATGTTTGCCTATTTAAAGTGTACCATTCAATCAATGGTGTTAATATATCTACAGAGTTTTACAGAGGAAGGAATTCAAAGGCTTCGGGAAATTAGAATGTTAGAGTGGAGTTGTCATTTGAGACCTACTCACCCCCACCCGGGAGTTCAGACAACAGACTTTTCCCCAATACTTTGTGAAATACATTTGTGAGGGGAGCCCTAATATCCCTGGAGAGCTTGGTGATAGTGATGGTGCTTACCTGTAGGCCAAACTTTAGAGAGTGGGAACCATATCCAGCCACTCAACTGGAAACTCTAAATGCAGCCGGAATAATTAGATCCTGGGATGCCCACATGGCAGCACTCAACCACCAAAGACGAGGTGACCACAGTTACTCTAGTGCACAGTAGAGTCATGGCAGCAATCAGAAGACTGACGCACAGACCTATAGCACTTGTTAGTTGATCATGGTGTTCCTAGAAGTGAAACAGATAGGAAGCCTACTAAATTTTTACTTGGTCTGTATAAGCAGAAAAATTCTGGGTCAAATGAACAAAAATCTAACTCAAATCATAAAGACATAGAGTCACTGACCTAAATTCCCAGATTTGAGCCAGGTTGCAGACCTAGAATTCCTTGAATAAAGGAGAGGATAGATCCACTCAAGAAAGGACACTGGTACACTACCAAAAATTTATCTTGTTAATCTTTGTCCCAGTCTTCCCCAAAGAGACCTATGGCCTTTTACCAGGTAACTATGCATTGAGAAAAAGGAAATAATTAGAACTTTCAGGGACTTTTGGGCACTGGCTCTAAACTTGAACTGATTTTAGGAGATCCAAAACATCACAATGGCTCTCCTGTCAGAACAGGACATTGTAAAGATCAAGTGATTAATAGAGTTTTAGCTTAGGTCCATCTTAAACTAAAGTGGGTCCCTGAGTGGTCCCTAACTAGTACCCTGAGCCCATCCTGTGATCATTTCCCCAGCTATCAAACACATAATTGGAATAGACTTACTTAGCAGTTAGCCAAATCCCAAAAATCATTCCTTGATCTGTGAAGTGATGGCTACTATTGTGGGAAAGACCAAGAGGAAATCATTAGAATGACCTATACCTAGGAAAACAGTAAATCCAATGCAATACTGCACTCCTGGAGGGATTGTAGTGGTTACTAACATCACCAAGGACTTGAAAAATGCAAGGGTGTTGATTCCTAACACATTCCCATTCAATTCTCCTCTTTGTCCCTGTACAAAAGACAGATGGATCTTGGAGAATGACAGTGGATTATCATAAGCTTAACCAAGTGGTGACTCCAAATGCAACTGCTGTACCAGATATGGATTTATTGCTTGGGTAAATTAACACATAGCCTGCTACCTAATACGTAGCTATTGATTTGGCAAATGTGTTTTTCTCCATCTTTGTACATAAGACCAACTGGAAGCAATTTGCTTTCAGCTGGAAAGGCAAAAAACACTTCACTATCCTACTTCAGGGGTCTGTATAGCCCTCTAGCTCTATGGCATGATTTAGTTCACAAGGCTCTTGATCACCTATCCCTTCCATAAGATAAAACACTGGTCCATTACATTGATGAAATTATGTTGATTGGACCTAATGAGCTAGATGTAGCAGCTTCTCTACACTAACTGGTAAGACATTTGCATGTCAGAAAGTGGGAAATAAATCCTTCTACCTCAGTGAAATTTCTCAGGTCCCAGTCATGTGTAATATGTTGAGATATTCGTTCTAAGGTAAAAGATAAGTTGTGGCGGCTGATCCCTACAACCAAGAATGAGGCACAACATCTACTAAGCCCATTAGGATTTTGAAGAACTTATATTTCTCAATTGGGTTTGTGACTTCAACCCATTTACTGAGTTATCTGAAAAGCTTTTAGCTCTGATTGGTGCTCAGAAAAAGAGAAATGCTCAGCAATGTGTCCAATCTGCTGTGCATGTTGCTCTGCCACTTGGGCCATACAGTCCAGCAGATCCAGTGGTATTTGAAGTGTTAGCAGCAGGTAAGTATGCAATTTGGAGCCTTTGGCAGGCTCTTACAGGTGATCTGCAGCACAGGCCTTTATAGATTTTTAGCAAGCTCCTACCATCATCCTCAAATAACCACTCTAATTTTTAGAGACAGCTCTTGGCCTGATAATGCAACTTGGTAGTAACCGAACTCTTGACCATGAGCCACCAAGTTACCATCTGACGTGAGCTGCACATCAAGAGCTGAGTATTATCTGACTCACCAAGACATAAAGTTGAGCATGTACAGCAGTAACAGTCTATATCAAATGGAAGTGGCATATGTGCAATGCAGCCTGAATAGGCCCTGAAAACACAAGTAAGTTACATGAAGATGTGGCTCAAATGCCCATGGTTCCTACTCCTGCTACACTGCCTTCTCTCTCCCAGCCTGCACCTGTGGCCTCATGAGGACTTTCCTACAATGAGTTGATAAAGGAAGAGAAGACTCAGGCCTGGCTTATAAATGGTTCTGCATAGTATGCAGGCACCACTCAGAAGTGGACAACTATAGCACTACAGCTACTCCCTGGGACATCCCTGAAGGGCAACGGTAAAGATGAATCTTCACAGTGGGAAGGATTCCAGGTAGTGCACCTGGTTATGCACTTTTATTGGAAGGGAAAAGGGTTATGTGTGTGACTATACACTGACTTATAGGCTGTAGCTAATGGTTTAGGAAGAGCATCAGGGACTTGAAGTGAACATGATTAGAAAACTGGTAAATACATTTGGGGAAGAGGTATGTGGATAAACCTCTTTTAAATGGGCAAAAATCTTAAAGACATTTGTGTCCTTGTGAATACTCACCAAAGGATGATACCAAAAGAGGAATATTTTAATAATCAAGTGTCTGGGATTACTCATTCCATGGATACAAGTAAGCTACCTTCCCTAGTCACTCCTGTCATTGCCCAATGGAATCACGAGCAAAGTGGCCCTGATGGCAGGACGGAAGTTATGCTTGGGCTCAGCAACATGGACTTCTACTCAGCAAGGCCAACCTGGGTGTAGCCACTGATTAGTGCCCAATATGCCAGTAGCAGAAAACAACACTGAGCCCCTGATATGGCACCATTCCCCAAAGTAATCCACCAGCTACCTGGTGGAGGGCTTATTACATTTGATCACTTTAATCATAGAAAGGACAGCCTTTTGTTCTTACTGAAATAGACACTTATTTTGTATATGTATTTGCTTTCCCTACATGAAATGCTTCTGCCAAAAATATAATCCATGAATTTACAGAATGAGTTATGCACTCTCATAGTATTCCATACAGCTTGCTTCCAATCAAGGAACTCACTTCACAGCAAAAGAGATACAGCAATAAGCCCATGCCCATGGAATTCACTGATCTTACCATGTTCCCCATCGTCATGAAGTGGCTAGCTTGATATAGTGATAGAATGACCTTTTGAAGACACAGTTACAGTGTCAGCTAGGTGATAATACCTTGCAGGGTGGGGCTAGGTTCTCCAGAAGGCTGTATATGTTGAGTGAGCATCTAATACATGATGCTGTTTCTCTGACACCTGAGATTCACAGATTCAGGAATCAGGGTGGGAAAATGGGAATGAGACCACTCACTCACTCTTACCCCTAGTAACCCACTAGCAACATTTTTTGCTTCCTGTTTTCACGACTTTATGCTCTATTGGCCTAGAAGTTTTAGTTCCAGAGGGAGAAATACTTCTATTAGGAAACACAATAATCCATTGAACTGTAAATGAAAACTGCCACCTGGTCACTTGAGCCTCCTCATGCCTCTGAGTCAATAGGCAAAGAGAGTTATGGTATTGGCTGAGATGCTGGATCTGGATTAAGAAGGGAACTTGGACTACTTCTGTACAATGGAGGTAAGGAAGAGTATGTCTGAAATACCAGAGATCCCTTAGGACAGTGGTTCCCAATCTTTTCAGCATCAAGGAGTGGTTTTATGGAAGACAATTTTTCCACGGATGGGAATATGGAGATGGTTTCAGAATGAAATTGTTCCACCCCAGATCGTCAGGCATTAGATAGATTCTCACAAGAAGCACACAACCTAGATCCCTTGCATGCACACTTCACAATATGATTCGTGCTCTATGAAAATCTAATGCCACTGCTGATCTGACAGGAGGCAAGCTCAGGTAACAATGCTCACTCACCCACCACTCACCTTCTGCTGTGTGGTCTGGGTTCCTAACAGGCCACAGACCAGTACAGGTCTGGGGCTTGACAGTTGAGGACCCCTGCCTTAGGGTGTCTCTTAGTATTACCATGTCCTGAGATTATGGTCAATGGAAAACTATAACAATGAATCCAGACGGAATTACAATTGACCCAGACTCTTCAGGAATGAAAATTTGGGTTACTCCATTAGATAGACTCATGACCTGCTGAGGTGCTTGCTGAAGGCAAAGGAAATTCAGTGGGTAGAAGAATGAGTGACAGAAGAAGGTAGTTACAGGCACCAGCTGTGACCACATGACTAGTTATAGCAATGAAGACTGTAATTTTCATGAATATTTCCTCTTTTTTATGAATATATTTGTGTGTCTATATATATATATATATATACATATATACAGCAAATATCTTCATTTTCTTTCCCTTCTAATTCTTTCATCATGTAACATGAGATGTGTTGACTTTATATTAGTATTTAAGTATTATTAATTTCACATTATAGTATTTGAGTTATGGGCTATCAGGAGAAGAGTAGACATTACTCAAGCACTTTACCTTCCCTCCTAGGGAAGGAGTTAGTATATTTTTTATTATATGCAGGATGGTTGTATCCTATCAGGCAGAATGATGACCTTGTTTTTAAAGATTAAGTACAGTTTAGGAAGATGTGTATGGGTATCAAGTTAACAAGGCATGAATTTGTGATTGTTAATTTTATGTGTCAACATGACTGGACTAAGAATTGCCCAGATAGCTGCCTAAACATTATTTCTAGGTATGTCCATGAGTGTGTTTCTAGAAGAGATTAGCATTTGAATTAGTGGACAAGGTAAATAAATTTGCCCTTACCAATGTGGGACATCATCCAATCTGTTGAGGGCCTGAATAGAACAAAAAAGGTAAAGGAAGGGTGAATTCACTTTCTCTGTTGCAGCTGGAACGTCCATCTTCTCCTATTCTAGGACTTCAGCACTCCTGGAGCCTCTGGACTCAAACTAAATTACATCACTAGCTTTCCTGGTCCATCAGCTTGCAGATGGCAGACCATGAGTCCTCTAATTTCCATAATCACATGAGCCAATTCCTACATTATATTTCTATGCCTATATCAACATCTGTATCTATCATTGCAAACACTCTCATCTGCCAAAGCTGATGTATGCCACCCCTACTCAAGGAAGCAGTGTGGCTTCTACCTTCCAAATCTCATGTGAATGACCCTCATCAGCAAAACTTGTACAGTATCCAGAGTTCCACTGGCAAGGGATTTTGGGAAATTCAGTTTTCAGGCTTCCAGATTTTGTGATACAAGGAGACCAGAGGTGAGTAGAATGAATGCTGTTTGCCAAAGACAATATCCAACATTAAGGGAAAAGATCAGCATTATTTGAAGAACAGATAGAGTATAAAAAGTACAAGCTATAGTAAGTCTCTGAGAATATAGAGGAAAAGAACCATAGGAAAAGATGAGGGGATGTATAGTAGATGTGAATGGCAGAGCCCTGCTCCAATCTCATTCCTCAGAGGTGACAAGCAATACTGAAGATTATAGTAGAAATAAATTATCTTCATTTGAAAAAAAAAATGAGCAAGTAGATTGAAATTCGTTTTTAAAATTCACACCTGATGTTCCTAGCAATGTTTGATAATTACAAGTATTATAAAAGAAACGGATCAATAAGCATGCTCAAGCAGATTTTTTAAAACTAATTTGCAAATGCAGAAAATTTACATGCTATAAATGAATGTAAATTTATACACAAAGCTTTCTATAACTGTCATTGTCTTGATATAAAGTCTCTATTGTCACTAGTGGTTAAAAAAATAGGTATATTGAAATGAGCTAATTTTAGATATGTCTGATGTTCCTTTGGATTATATTTTCAGGCATCTTTCTGTCAGGTGCTCTTCTCCATTCTCAAGGATTCTTTTTTCCCTCCTCTTTTCCCAGATGACATATGCACAGGGAAAAGTAACCATGTCCTCATGATAAGACAGAGGCCAAAGAGTGGCCTCTGATCTGCATAGATCTTCACATGCTCCACTGAATAGTAAATTCCTTATTTCACTCAGTTATTGGACACGTTGCATCTGCCTTTAGAAAGTCACTGCTGTCTTCAGTGGTTTTGGGGAGATACTGTGCACAAATACTGGGCTGAAGTCTTCAACTTTGGTATAGCCTACTTTCAAGAGGTCCCAGCATTCTGAAGCTTTCTTTTCTGGACCTCAGGCCTTTTTTCGTTCACAGTTCTTTTTCCCTGTTTTCCCAACCAGAAGTCTCCTAGATACCAAACAAAGGCAACGGTAACCCTGAATCTAACTAAGGGCTCTCTGTCAAGATAACTCCCTCAGGTATTTTTACTATGTCACTTGGGTGACATCATTTTTCTTTTAGACAATGCCATTCTACATTTTTCATTTTTCTGATCTTCTCTTTAAAAAGTGAGACACTAGGCTTTCTGCCTAGGAATTCTTTTTAAAACTTTCTATTTTTGTTACATACCTTTCCATGACTCTTTGAGATCTGACCGCAGAGCAGGGATGAAAAATGAAGAGAAAAGAACAAACAGAAACATCTAACAACAACTTGGTCCTTCTCATAGCTCCCTCTTTCCTATTTTGTGGAACTTTCCTACGCCAAAGCAAACTTCACTCACTGTTTTGGTGTAGAGTGAAACAGTGATCTGATCTGCAAAAATCTACTCGGATATCTAAAGGAAAGATTTGGAATTTATGGAATGCAACAAAGCCTACCTTTCAAAATTAGCATGTCATTATATAGACTCTGTTTTGAATTTAAAACTCAAAGCTGAATAATCACTTTTTTAAATCTTTGGGCCCTTCTCTACCTATGAGCAATGATTGTCAGTGGGTGTGAGAGCTGTGAGAAATCTAGGAAAAAATATATGGCTTAAATATCTCAAAAATTATTCAAATGTATCAAAAATTATTCCTGTACATGCTCAAAGGAACACAGTTACAATTAGATCTGTCCTTACAAAATGGAAGAAAGTGGAACTATAAATAATATTGTGAGTAAAAAATTATAATTTATGAATTCCAAATGAAGGCAATAGTAATGTATGATCAACTATGCAAGAGGTCAGAAAATATGCAATTCATATTCTCCTCCTGAAAAACTCAAAATCACTGAGTGACAGACTAATTACTAATTAAATTTAAGTATGAGAAAATAGGTTTATGAGGACTATTATTAGCATTCTATTCCAATGAAATGCTTTAACTTAAGTATAATTGTTTTCTAAACAGAATATTATTGACTTCAAATAAAAGTTATACTTAAAAATTATATATAACATAAAAATTTCGTTTAATAACAAAAAGAACCCTGGTATATAAGCCTAGATTTTATGTTTAATGTTATTAAATGGTAGTGGTAGACATAACAAAATTACTAAATGTCTTATTTTACAATAAGAAACTAAGTCTTTATATTGTTCTTTCCCTATATTATACTTTTCTCTTTGTAACAAAATTATGTTAACACAAGCTTGTGAAAATAGGTTAAATAAAATGTTATGTAAAAAAATAGAATATTTTATTTCACCATATCCCAAACAAACTTCTACTCACTAGTAGCAGTTCCTTTTTGCCTTTATTTTCTAATTATTTTGTTTTTCAATTTTATCAGAATAGAAAATATAGGTTCTTTTCTTGTAATTAAAAGTTTGAATTTAAAACAGAATTTAACATCAATGTTCATGAACTTTTAAATATTGTAGTGAACTTTCAAATGCATGGGACAAAATGAAAGCAAACAAAACATAGTTTACATCACAATAGGAAAAAATAAATGTTAATAAGGCATAAAAATAATAATAAACAAAAAGGCCAAGCATCAATCGCTCTCCTGAACTAGTTAAATCCTTATGTGTAAAGCTTTGCAGATTAGAACAACTCAACTCTATGGCTTCCAATAACTTCCAGTTACTTCCAATAACTCCAATGACAAAAAATAAAACTAAAAGGTAGATCAAAGAGTTATCTGGCAAAAACAAAATAATAGAAAGCAGTCCTAAAGGAGTCAATGAAAAAGCCTACATTCAGAGGAAACTTCGCAACTTTAAAAATACACATTATTAAGGAAGAATTAACAAATCAATAAAGTAAGGATAAAAGAAAAAAATCTTAAAAGAAAAAGTTAATGTATTAAAATCAGGAAAAAGTTGAATAAATGAACCCATGAATTATTGGCAATAAAATTAAAGTAGACAGGTTTCTTAAAAATCTGATTAAGAAAAAGAAGACAAATAAATAGAATTAAAAAAGAAAGGGTATAGACGACAAATAGAATAAAATGTGTAAGAGATTACAGTGCATGACTCTATGTAATGTTAATAAATATGCAAAACAGTGAAAAGGAATATGTTCATGAAAGACATGAACTAGCAATAAAAATTTAGAAAAATCTGGGCTGGGTGCAGTGGCTTACTCCTGTAATCCAGCACATTGGGAGACCGAGTTGGGTGGATCAGGAGATTAGGAGATGGAGACCATCCTGGCTAACATGGTGAAAACCCATCTCTACTAAAAATACAAAAAGAAAAAAGAAAAATTAACTGGACGTGGCGGCATGCACCTGTAATCCCAGCTACTCAGGAGGCTGAGGCAGGAGAATCGCTTGAAGCTCGGAAGAGAGGTTGCAGTGAGCCAAGATCACGCCACACTGCACTCCAATCTGGGCAACAGAGTAAGACTCCAACTCGAAAAAAAAAAAATTTAAAAAATCTGAATTGAATAAGAACCATCCACATAATGGAAAACTTCTCAAACAATTACTCCAAATTCTCTAGGGATTGTTTTACTACTGAATTGTTCGAAACTTTAAAGGAACTAGTAAATTCAGTTCTATGTAATTTGTTCCAGAACACAGGGAAAAATAACATGGAAAGCAATCAAACTATTACATGAATCAGGGATAATTCTGACAGCAAAATCTGACAAGCATTACACAGAAAATTACACTAAATACAGATCTCTCATAAATATGAATCCACAAATGAATCAATATTTGGAAACGTATATGCCTGGCAGTTATTAGCTACACAATTAATGCCTCCTACATCACTAAAGAAAGCAAGGGTTATCAGAATGTACTTCCTCAGCTTCCTGACCCCACATCTACACATTTGATTCACACATGACTCTATCCTCATCTCATTTCTGTTTCAGAGGGGGAAAAAGTATTTTCTTTGTGCAAAGATAAAAGCTTCCATCTATGCTTTGGATCCTAACCTATAGGCAAATCAGGATCTCTGCTCTGTCAGTTACTTCTTCATAACTTTCTCTTAACCCTCTTTCTATTGATTATTTCCTTTCAGCTATTTAAAAACTGTTTCACAGTTCCACATCCTCCTTGTTTATGATTTTACTTAGTGAACACTTATGAAGTATCAGATGGACTGAAAAGTCATAACCAGATAAAATAAACTCCTTGCCTTCAATAATCTTTCCCTCAGAGGAAACCAGCTAAGGCACTAACTGTAGTGCAACATGGTTAAGTGTAAAATGTGGTCATGCTTGGGTACCACTAGAGCTCGTGAAAGAAGGATCTGGGAAGTCTTCCTCTCTAGCCAGAGCAATGTCTTTATAATTTCCTTCATTGATTGTCTTCCAAAAAAGTGTAGATTCCATTTGTCATCTCGATTCCTCACTTTCCATTAATCCCTCCTTCCACTGCCCTCAGAAATTCCCTGATACTCCCTTGCCAGAGTCAAAAATAGTTTTTTTTGTTCTAAAATCCAATAATATTTTATTCCATGTGATGTTTTCCTTCTTTATTGCATTCGATCCTATAGATCATTTCCTCCTTCAGACTTCCATAACTTTAAGAACTTCTGCTTTTATTTCTTCCTCTTTGGCCATTCTTACTTATTCTTTTTGACAAATTGCTATTCTTCCACACAGCTCTTTATTATTGAACTGTGCTTTCCAGGAACACTGGCTGCTTTCATTTCTCAGTCTACACACAGTGTCTCAATACACATTCTCTCTCATCA
Organism: Cheracebus regulus; assembly: GCA_963574635.1. Lineage (NCBI taxonomy): Eukaryota > Metazoa > Chordata > Mammalia > Primates > Pitheciidae > Cheracebus > Cheracebus regulus. The sequence goes on along the minus strand of CAUYQU010014058.1, from coordinate 52,687 downwards.
AGTTCCATCATTCCATCCACTGCTGAAATGTGGCTTCTCAGTCTCTATCTACAGTCTGTACCTTCTCTTTTGCAGTCCAGATTCAAAACTATAGCCCTCTACTGAATCTCTACAAATGAATGCCTAAATGGTATCTCAAACACATGTCCAAAATGAACTTAGAATCTTCTCAAATCTTGCTATGCTCTACACATTCGACGACAATGAAAGCATCACTGTGTGCCCCATTGCCAAACTATCCTCCATTCCCTTCTCTAGCCCCCTCCCCAGTCAATCTTGGACATCGGGTCCGAGTCTCCATACGGCTTTGGGTCTTTTGAATTTGTCACCTTTCTTCCATGACCCCCTCAAGTTCAGGCCATCAGTATTTATTACTTGTATTACCACAGAAGCTACGTACATTGTGTCCTTTCTTACATCCTAATACCCTTTTAAAAAAAATGCCACTAGGAATATCTTTTAAAGGGCAAATCTGCTAAGGTAACTCCTATGTGTAAATTTCTTCAATAATACTTCCAGGTTTTTAGCAAATTATGCAAGGTCCTCATGACATCACTCCTATGTCCCTCCTGTCTCATCTCGTTATGGTTGATGGTTTTGTGACTATGTTTTTTTTTTTTTTCTTAGCCCACAGGTGGTGTATGTTTTGACCAGAGTTTGAAAATCAATGTCTACATGCAAATGTCTACAATGTCTACGTGTGCAAATGAATTAGATTTATCATAGTAGATAAATAAATTGGAATTCTAGTTCTTTACATCGTGTTTTGTGAGTAGGGTTTGCTGGTCTGCATTTATGTTCCCCATTTTTTCAAGTCTGGAAAACACTAAAGAGACCGAATGATTAAGTCTGCAGGGCTGAGTATAGACTCTGAAATGTACTGAATTCACCAGGAAAAAAACAATAAAATAGTATGAAAGACTTGGATGGCCTTTCCAGTTGACATTTCCTTTGTCTCACTCTGAGCCTGTGTACACATTGTCCTCTGTCAGCAGAAATGTGATCTTCTCTGTGAAGCTTTCCCCTCCCACGCAATGCAGGGCCTAGTCGCTGTCTGGTGCAATCTCGCAGCACTTTCTTATTGCCTTTTCTCCCCGCTTTCCTTGCAATTACTTGTTATGTGTCTGTGAGCTCCTGTGACTGGCACATACTAGATACTCATAAATGTTCATTTAATCAACTAATTCACATCCTGATTTTTGGTCCAGTTCTTTTTTCTTTATTTTCCTTTAATTAGTAGACTGCACATGAAATAGGGTACATTCTTGAGAACCAAGCCTGATGCTATTATCAAATAAGACTTTTACAATTCGATTGGAAGCCATCATTTTAAAAACTTTACTGCATTTACTCATTTATCTTCAAATTTTTTTCAACTTCAGTTAAACACTGCAGCCTCCATAGCATGGTTACTTAATTGTTCTTGCTATAGGATCTAGATGTGACTATAATTTTTTTGTTTTGGTTTGGTTTGGTTTGTAGCCATTAATACCACTGGGCTCAACCTCATGTACCATTTTGTCTCGGCAAAGTAGCCATTTAATATATAATAGAGGAAGACTTTGAGTTCTAAAAGGTCTTGACTGTGTAAAATACTCTTGTAACCTGCAGCTTATAGAATCAGGGCATGTCCTAATGGTTCAGTAGTTTAAGAGGTGTTTGAATTATTGGGTGAGGGAAGTCACTGTAACAGTTAAGCAAAATAACTAAATACATCTGAAGCCATATAATTTAATGTATTAGGAGCAGATCTTTTGAAAATTTCCAGAAAGTTATCCAATATCCTACTGACCAGCATTTTAAGACAAATTTTATAGCTCAAACCCTCAACTTAAGTGCCTATATTGTCTACTGAGGGAGAAAGAAATGGCATAATGGTAACTCTAACCATAGAAAAAGTGCTGTTTTTTTACTGCAGTATTGTTTCCCAGTAAGTATTGTAATTGAGAAGAAACTTTCCTTAAATGTGCTAAATCCATTAATTACCCCCACACACTTGCTTTAACATCCTGCACTATTGAAACAACTTCCAGATGTCACATTTGCTAATAATTCTTTGTTCGTCATGTTTCAGTCAGTCTACTGTATTACTGCAGGTAGGAACAGAAGAGAGGCGCAGAGCCGTGGCCCTCTGATACAAGAATCATTCTGCTGCTGAGCTAAGTCCTGGCATGGACACAAACTAATTTGCTATCTTGGGCAAATAATTTGCTCCTTTTCTACCTACCTTCCTCATCTGTAGAAAATGGCAGTAGTGATTCGTGGTGCTGAGGAAGCATTAACAAAAATGGATAGAAGGATTTCTGTGTTTTGCAAAGAACTAGACACGTGCTTAGTAGGAGTCATAGTTTGCTGTCCCTCATGTTGTTGCATAAGGATGACCTCATTAACTCATTTTCCCATTGAGAAAGCGTGTATGGCAACATTGTACTCTGTTTGCTGTTAAATGCAGCCTTTTTTTGTTTCAAGTCAAATGCTTGTTTTATTTTAGCACATTTTAAAAAAAATGTTATTCTAACATATTCAACAAATTAGATTGCTGAAGTCCACTTTTGTGAAGAAACTGAATAGCATCATCTTTACCCTAATAATAAGTTTTATTCATTAAATGCCATTTTACAACATGAAGAGATACATTTGGAGTTGTTTTGCTGCTTTAAATTTTTTTTAGAAACTTTAAAATCACATCATCATTAGTTGAACTTATTCTCAAGTTTTAGACATTCTACTAACATAAAACTATGAGGCAAATTTGCTTTCAATGATTTTCTTCAAGCTTTGTACTTTATTAGAAATAACTCATTTATAGAAAATCTTTTATTGGATTGGTGGTGAGAATAAACACATAGTTCTCAGTGACTTTTATTATTTATTATAAAGTAATTTGGCAGGGTGTTGTGTAGGCAACTAAACGAAATAAAAGATTAATCAGAACTCCCAATCTTTTTCTGATTTGCAGAGTAACAGAAAACAGCAGCCCAGCCCTGTTTTACTCCCTGAAGGTTTAGTTCAGTATGTGCCAGTGATGGAAAACATCGTCCACCTATAAAGCAACAATTAGGGCTGGTTTCCATTGACTCAATCATTTAAATGTGAAAATACAAAAGACCAATATAAAATAAGCCCTCTTCTGTGAGGCTTCACATGCCAGAAACGTGAACACTCTTGGATATGTGTTACTCCTGCTATTTACCAATGCTCCAGTGGAATTTTTAGGTTTAAAAGTTCATATTCTAATTGCAGAATTAAATACAGAAGGGTAAAAATCAGCAGTGTTTTCCCTCAGTTATAGTAGAGTTTAGGGAAAAGACACAGCTGGAAGAAAAGAGACCTAAATTCATTTTTTTGATAAGGCTAATAGAGAAATTACTAAGTTTCTTAGTGTATTTGTTTTCTTATATGTGCCATCTATTAATGGATATAAAATATTAGAAAAAGTGCAGCCTACTCAAATTTGCCAGCATTCTTGGAAAGAAGCACATTGCTTAAAATTATTTTTTGAAACAGGCCTTATTAACATATACACAGCTCTCCATATATTTTGATGATAGGGTAGCAGAAGTTATTTGTATTAATATCTATCTATGCAAGATAGAACCTTAAAATCAACTAGAAAGAAGTGTTAGAGAAAAATTTCTGGCTTGAGGAAAGATGTGAAATTAAGATTTTTCTGGAAAAAGACTAAGACGATTTTAACAGTTCTAGGTCATGAAACGCTAGTGGTACATTCACTAATAATCAACTAGTTATTATTTACATACACACATATTTTGAGTCATATAGAATGAATTTAGGTTAAATAAATGTTTGAGTTATATAGAATGAATTTAGCTAAATATAGGAAATTTGAAAGTAGAGAATTGAGAGTAATAACTAACATAGTTGTCTTCAGTTACAGCAAATAATATTGTGGCAGATTAGCTACATTTCCGCGTGAGAGGAAGGAACGTAACTGGTGAAGCATAAAGGGCTTTTCAATGTAACTCTTCTTTAAAAGTGTACGAAGAAGTCATTACATTCATAAGATGTTGTTGTGGGCCGGGCGCGGTGGCTCACACCTATAATCCCAGCACTTTGGGAGGCCGAGGCGGGTGGATCACTAGGTTAAGAGATCGAGACCATCCTGGTCATCATGGTAAAACCCAGTCTCTACTAAAAATACAAAAATTAGCTGGGCATGGTGGTGCACGCCTGTGGTCCCAGCTACTCGGGAGGCTGAGGTAGGAGAATTGCTTGAACCCGGGAGGCAGAGGTTGCAGTGAGCCGAGATCGCGCCATTGCACTCCAGCCTGGGCAACAAGAGGGAAACTCCGTCTCAGAAAAAAAAAAAAGAAAAAACATGCTGTTGTTGTTGTTTTCAGTCACTTTGTTAATAACCTTTCGACCGTTTTGAAGTGTTCCAAAAAATCAAACATTTTTACTATTTCCTCAGAGGATGCGAAAAGCACTTGAATCCCTATAAATCCTTCTTCTCCTAAAATTTTACAAAAACTGATATATTATTAAAATTAGCACAATTCTGCATCACTTGCTTCCTGATGACGTAAGGGCCTTTGTTTCAGATTGGTAGGAATACATAGCTTTTGCATTTTTCTCGGTGGGTGGAATAAAATAAAAGCTTCACGTCTCTGGGTTCTCTGCCCTAGGTCAGGTGTCATGAGTATTTGTCCAGTTTTATTCCAAAAGAAGAAACTGAAAGTGGAAGAGGGGAAATTTCCATTCTGGTTAGAATGAGAGGGGACATAAAACAGAGAATGACCAGGTTTCCCGCTGAACCTCCATAATTTACCGAATAAGAGTTAACACTTCTTAATGAGCTGATGATTACCAGGCGTTCAGCCATCTGGCTCTGCTTATCTCTCTTACCTCATCTTCAGTCCCTTTCCTAGTGTTTCTACCCTCTCAGCATACCAAACTACTTTCAGTCTTCTCAATGTTGCATCCTTTCACCTCAGAATCTGTTAAGTATGAATTATTCTGCCCAGAACATGCTTTCCTCTATTCAGGTAGGAACTATCTAATTTTAATATGATTTTCTTCTAAGAATCTTGAGTTAGCTGTTTTCTTTACTTGTGTTCTCATTATGTTACATACTGTAGATTGGTGTATTCAAATTCTAGCTCATCGTTCTGTAATGCGCTTTCATGCATTGCAGCATCTTTTTCTAGAGTTCTTTGAATCTAAGATTCTGAATAAAAATTAGATTCTGTCACTTAGATGCCTCTGTGGAGGATATGGAAGAGAAAGTGAGATGGGATCATCTTTTCACACCTTTCAGTTATTTCTATGGAGACATAATTTTTTTCTATGTTAGCACACTAGTTGCAAGGGGCAACAATGATATATTTGTATCATACCATAGCTATGAAAAGGTGGGGTTCTTGTGTTCAATAGTTACAATGACAGCTCAAAAAAAAAGTCCATCAAGGTAATTATTTCATACTATGTAGAGAAAAAAGTGACACAAAGTTCTTTCTAACAATCATGTTTATCATTATCTTAGCAATCTTTTAATCAAACTCTAGAAATTTTATGTTGCAAATTCAAGAACAGTATGCAGAAGGTAACTTGATGAAGCATAAATTAATCCAAGGTAGAACTGTTATCCAGGAATTATCTTTGTTTGCATCTCTGGGCAAGCCTCAATATAAGGTTATCTATGACACTCTTTTACAAGTGCTACTTTGACATTTGCAAAAGAAACTACTATTCTATCTCATATGATATTATTCAGATTCTCAACTACATGAGGAGAAATAGCAGTTAAATATTGATATGCTTTGGCTGTGTCCTTACCCAAATCTCATTTTGAACTGTAGCTCCCACAATCCCTGTGTGTCATGGAAAGGAACTTGTGGGAAGTAACTGAATCATGGGAATGGGTTTTTCCCAGGCTGTTCTCATGAGAGTAAAAAGTCTCACAGGATCTGATGGTTTTATAGATGGCAGTTCTCCTGAATACACTCGCTTGTCTGCTGTCATGTAAGAGGTGCCTTCGCTCCTCCTTTGCCTTCCACTGTGATTGTGAGGCCTCCCCAGCCATGTGGAACTGTGAGCCAATTAAACTTCTTTTTCTTGATAAATTATCCTGTCTTGGATATGTCCTTATAGCAGCATGAGCATGGACTATTTCAAATATTGTTTTGCATTTCTGTGTGAAAAAAGAAAATGAAAACACCTTATATCACCAAAACCATTCTGTAATAACCCACAATCACCTTAAATACTAGACTAGGTAGTATCTTAATTTTCCCATTTTTTTTTTCTGAGATTGAGCTCTATAACAACTGAACACAATGAGTGCTGATGTAAACAAATTAACAGAAAGTACTCATAAAGTGACAGGTGATATTAAGTGCGTGCTGTCATAAAAGGTAGAAGCAAAACAAAAGGCAAATCTACTATATAAGGGGATTGGAAATGATAACAGGGTAAGTCATTGAACAACCAACAAGGTGATTTTGGGGACATGATGGTGGGAGCAAGCAGATGGTCTAACACTTGAAGTCATAAGGTAACAACTTTGAAGCGCTATTTGAAAAGGGTGTGGCTATTGCTTCTTGGTCTTTTGGCTAAGATCAAGTGTAGAAAAGGGTGTGGCTACAATACATTTGAAAATAGTTACATAGATTTATTCAGTTAGACATTAGGATCCATCATGCTGTTGAGCTCTTAAATTAACCACTGTCCTGTTGTGCTCTTATTTTAAAGGGCTAATTTCTTCATGATCATTTAGTTCCCAACTAAAATCCTACTTCTGCAAAATATCTCATAAATACCTCTAGGTAAAAGGATCCCATCCCTTCTTTCCTTTAATACGTTGCCACACTCTTTTTGATGTCAACATTAGTAATATTCTGTTGTATGTAGTAACTTAACTATGGCAGTCTGTAGTCCCTGCCTCAGTGTTGATGGGAGCATTATGCGTTTAGATGATTCCCAGTAGAACTTTATTGAATGAATAAAAGAACCGGTGGCGGGGAACAGTGGCTCACACCTGAAATCCCAGCACTTTGGGAGGCCGAGATGGGCGGATCACGAGGTCAGGAGTTCAAGACCAGACTGGCCAACATGCTGAAACCCTGTCTCTACTAAAAAAATACAAAAATTAGCTGGGCATGGTGGCTTGTGCCTGTAATCTCAGCTACTTGGGAGGCTAAGGTAGGAGAATTGCTTGAACTGGACCCAGGAGGAGGCAGAAGTTACAGTGAGCTGAGATCACACCATTGCACTCCAGCCTGGGCTACAGAGCGACACTCCATCATCAAAAAAAAAAAGACCTGATACGGTTTGCCAGAGCAGAGATAGTGAGGCATGGCCTAAAAAACAAAGACCCATAATAGGAGTAAGAGAAATGAATTTCATCTCAGCCGGTAGATGGCTTAGTAACTAAGGCAGTCACTAAGGCCTTTAGGACCTTGATTTCCTCATCTGTGAAGGGATTTCTAAATCCTCATCCAATTTAAATGCTCCTATAATATTTGGATGCTGTCCATATACTGGAATAATAACTACTTTAATTGGCATCACCAGTATATAAGAAGGTATAGAAATAAACAATAATGTGGTAGTTAAAGGAAACCACAGAATTACAAATTTACTTCTTTAGTTTGCACACATAGAAATAGGACCATAAGATATTCCTTTGTATAAAGCATCATTCTGAAAACAACTTTCCACTAAAAATGCTACATGAACTGTAAAACTCCTTTAGCTAAAAGTTTTTCATGTACCCTGAAAAGATACAGAAACCAAAAAGAGAAGACCAGGCTAGTGGTATGAAAACTGATGGTATGAAAGGATTAATGGCATGCAATCTTCTTTAATGAACATTTTGTCTCATAACATAAGGAGGTGTCCCTTCACCAAAGGAAAACAGAGGTTAGAATCTAATTCCTCTGTTCATGGTAGCTGTTTATTTTTTCTTGTAATCTGGTACGATCTCTACTGGTGGTTATAGTTTTTATATAAAAATTGATACATGTCCAGAAATATTTTACCAACATCACAGCCTAAGAAGTTGAATTCTTCTTAAACTTCAAAAAAGAATAAAATAATAAAAGAAAATGTGAGCCATGTATGTGTGCATCTGTGTGCATGCACGAGTATGTGTTCATGTGCATTGGTAGCAAGGACAAAATGGAGACATCTTTCTTTAATTATAATGCTGGTGATTTTGTTACATGGTAGCTTTAACTTTTTAAAATACTTTATTGACTTAAAGGAAAAAATGCTCTGCATTAAATACCAAAAATTGTGGTGTGGCTTTGAACCGTTGTGAAGTCTTTGGATATAAAGATGACATCTCACATTTCTTTCAGCCTATGGCACCTAGTCCAGTGCCTGACACATACTAGGTGTTCAGTATATGTTTATTGAATTGGTTTCCATTTGTGAGACCCATTCACTATAGATATACTCTTATTAGGGCAGTAATCATATGAGCAATCATAAAACCATTAAATTGACACAAGTAGTAGTAATTAGAAAGAAAATTTCAATATTCACAGGCACTATTTGGCCCTTAAATTATTTAGTCCCTTATGATTACATGGCTCTTTATAATAATTATATGGGCCTTATACTATATGAGCAGCTCTGACTGAGAAGCCAAGGAAATCCTTTCCCCTTTCCAGGTTCTAGGATTCACCAACACCAAATTGATTGCTATACCATTCTTTTCCTTAACCACAATGTTTAGTCATTTGTGACATAAATGAGTGACTCCAGTGCTGGCTCAGACAATATCCCAATCAGGTGGCTTATTCCCACATACAATACTAATTGCCAGATCCAATACTTGTGAATGTGAAAATGTAAACCAGCCCCCTTTCTGTTTAATTTAAACTTTTGTTTTTATTAATTCTCTGAATTACCATATCTTTTCTCTTTATTTCCCCCAACAGAACTTTCTCAAACATTTATGAGCTTTACTCATCAAATAACATACTGAGTCTACCTCACTCCACTGTCAAACTTTATGATCTTGAACTTTTAAGTCTATCCTAAGAGGAAAGATCTTCCAACTCTTTCATCAACTCTTAGAGATATCTGTCCTAAACTTAGAAATAAGCTGTGAATAAGTACGCCAGTGTATAAACTGGAAAGTGGCATTTTTATGTTGGAATTTTGTTTACAAGTAGAAGTGAAGAGGAGGGGGGGAAAGACAGAGAAATAGAAGACGACGGGGAAAAGAGAAAAGAGGCAAAGAGAGAGAAGGAGTTTCTACAAATTCACTGACGAATTTGCTCAAGCTGTAATTTCAGCCACTGTAAAAGCTGACAGACTTCTCATTGAAAGCTACCAGACACTCTTCTGTTTAACAACAACACATACCATGTGTTCAAGAGCAAAAATATGCCATTCAGTTAGGAAGATAAAAAGCTGTTTGTCTGATTTCTTAATATATTATGGGAAGGAATGCAAATAAAGATTCTTTATAGTCCTGTTTTTTTTTCTAGGACTTTTGACTGTTTAAGCTAAATAATGATAGTGATGATGATGGTTATGATGCATCAATGAGAATGTTGCAAGTATCTCTGCCAGTAAAAAAGAAATAAAGTTTTAAAAGCTGCAGAATTTCCTGCCCCAACTCAAAGATAAAGCAACATTAAAAGGCAGAGATAGGTCCTTTTATGTATGCATAGCTATCCACATACATTTACTTTGTTTACCATGAATTCCATGTGGTGTTTTACTCTGCTGAATCCTAGATAATGAGTCAGAGTGAATGGTACAACTAGCTGACTTAGTTTATTCATTCCAACTGCTGATCAACTCCAATAAGATCAAAACAAAAAAATTAGCCAACTGAACTCTTCGACTGTAACGGTTGATTGATTGAGCAAATAATACAGCCAACAGTGCCAGCCAGACTAAAATCTCAGCCAATCACTGGCCAGTAAAAAGAAAGCAGCCTCCTGTGACTGGGTATGCAATGGCTCTTTCTTCAGCTGCTCAGTCTATCTTGGGGTAAACCCAAAACAACTCCTAAGTTGAGAGGTTTATACTTTTTTAAAGAACATGAAATAAAATACTATGTTTTGCTTAGATTTAGACCAATGTCAAATCGTATCACTCTTCCCACTGGCTGGCTGTCACTTTTGAGTTTTTTCTGAATGTTAACTCAACATTAACAGTTCAAATTTTTCAATTAGGTTCATTGCAGGGAAAAGAATCGTGTTATTAGAACATTCACGATATAGATTAAGTTGTGTATCAGTGGCTGCCTGCCATTTTAACAGTATGGAAACATGCATTTTCAGGGCTTTAGCTGCTGCTTGTTTTTGTGCACGAACAGGAAATATTGGTAAAAAATTGGGGCTGTGAATGACAAGAGTAGAAATTAAAAAGTATCATTGAATGATTTTCTATAGTGATGAAGAATGAAATTTTTATCACTTTCAGCTTTGCTCTTACATCTGTTTCCTGGAAAGAAGAAATTCAGTGCCAGTAACAAGTATGCTAATTACAATTTGGGCCATAGCTTCAAAATCTTTAAGTAAATGCTGAATGCTTTAGTTCAGTCAGGAAATTTGCTAAGACACATTTCTTCTGACAGCTGCCAAGGAGAATGTCTGTTTTTAATACTTGAAAGATATACTATATTTGCACTTTTCAATAACCACAGTTTTATAGCTCCTATTGGAGCCTTGTTGAGCTCCTGACTACATTTTCAGCATTGAATGTCATAAGGTAGTTCACTTAAAATGGATTTTATTATTATTATTTTTTAGTGCCAACCATACAATGTCTCTGGACAGCATTTAGTTCAGAGTCAAAAGAGCTAACTCTTTTGTTTTTTATTCCATGTAAACTCAGTGTCATTGAATGACAATAGACCTAAATGTCCAACCTGCTGGCACCCCCAGTGCCCAGGTTTAGGAGCCCAGCAGCAGTGCAGCCCAGCAGCGTCATTCATCCTGGCCATCTTCTTGGGCAATAATGGTCTTCATACCCAGGTCTATTGCACCACGATCCTTATTATTTTCAGATAGAAAAATAAGCATTGCTGTGCTATGATCTGTTCATTTCCTTTGCTTAAAACTGGCATAATACTTCAGTTGAAGCAACCAAATTAGTGACAAGTAGAAAAGATTTTCCAAGTCTAAGTTTCTTGCTCATTATGTTTATAAAGAAAGTAGTAAAGGCAAAAGTAGGCTTCATTTCAAAGAATCTAGCTCATTAACGTATCAAAGAAGATTTGTGTAAATATTTTACATAAACCTCTTTCATGGCTTCTACCTCTTCTTCCCTGTGATAATAAAGAAACCTAACTCCTGTCCGTCAGGAAAAATCCAAATATATTTACAATTGGTTGGACTTGGGCCAAGCTGTTTTCCTTAGCATGACTTTGGGTTGTCCTTTCACTGTACACTTGCTCAGCATATGATTTCAATATGGTTGAAACGAATGCTGACTTTCCAAAACAGGCAACAGTCTGAAAATCTTGGCAGTTTATGGGCAAATGACCTATTTTTTTGCCTGTTTAAACTGTTTAATAAAACCTCATGAGAAATACTAAAAATAGTCAATGCCTGGAGATTGTTCTTTTCACTTGCATAAAACCAATCGAACTGATTATCTTCAGAGAAGGAGAAGGAGCAAATGGATACTTAATTATCCATAATTATCAGCACCACCAGCAATGTCTTTGCCATTTCTACAGTCTACTGTATGCAAGGAATTGCAATAGATACTTAAGGTGCAAGATATCATTTAATATCCATAAAAATCATGTAAGTTATATGCTCTTATTCAATTTCATAGATAAGGAAACTAAGTTAGAAAAGTAATGTGGCTTGCCTTATGCTACACAGCTGAAATATGGCTGAGCTGAAATTTATATCCAGGACTGTTTAACTACAGAATGTTTTCTCCTCCCAATCACTTTTCTCAGAGGAAGGAGAGTAGTAGAGGCCAGGGCAGGTTTTTCCCAGGATGAATTAAGTAGCAAAATATATGCCTAATTATTTAACATATCTAGTCACCTGGCAGCATCTGGGCTTAAAATATTGATAAAATATATCATGAACTGCATAAGTGAGAAATCTTGCTTTATATGTCTAACATCAGAACACAAAACACAGGAAGGTGTTTGTAGATGAGAAATGCTGTGAATACTTACAATTGACTGCAGACTATACCTAAGTGAACATCTGGTTCAGAACCAAAATAACAAAAAGCTAGAGGTGTTATTGTTAAAAGAAGGAACAGTAACTTAAAGAAGAATCTCAAATTTTCTCAGATTTTTGAGATAATTTTAGATCCATTTAATGCCTGAACTACCTATAACTCCAATTACAGTGAATAATCAGGTAGACAGTCATATGTGATGGAGTTATATGCAATCAATTTACTATTGCATATGTTCTCTCTATGGCTCCTCACATTTTCCAAATCCAAAGCACTACTTTTAAGGGCAAAAACCACAATTACTTTTGAACCAGACAAATAAATTGTGTTACCCAAAGCTCAACTTAATAGTTATTTCTCAGTATCACTGGGAAATTGGTTCTACAATCCGCGTGGATACCAAAATCTGTGAATGCTTAAGTCTCTTATATAAAATAATGTAGTATTTGTATATAACCTACACACAACCTCCTATATAATTTGAATCAGCTCTAGTCTACTTGCAATACCTAATACAATGTAAAGGCTATGTAGCAGTTGTTATACTATATTTTTATTTGGATTCTTTATTGTTGTATTGTTATTTTTTACAACTTTTAGAAAATATTTTTGATTGGGTATTGCACAGAACCCTTGGATACAGAGGACCAACTGTATTATATTTCTAATGTGAATAGTGGAAGTAAAGTAGAATAAGTTATTGACTAATTCTAAATATTTTAATTTTAACTAATGTAACCAACCCTTGCATTGGCTTTTTTTTTTTTTTTTGGCCCTAACACTGAATCATATACAGCTTATTTTTTTCTACAACTTTGTATTCTTTATATTTACCTACTATGCCAAATTTCTATTATTGTCTATATCTTTAATTGCTGTTTAAACTTATTTTACTAGAATGAGTCTTTCACTCTAAGTTTTTAGCCCTAAAATATTATTAACCAGAATAGTCACACTTTCTCCCTAATTTATTATCCATAAAATTGATGAGCATAACATATATATTTTTTATTCACATCTTGGCTAAATAAAAAGCCAAGAACAAAGGTTCTAATAATCATTCTAATAATCATCTACCTCCAGAGAGATGAAAATCTTATAATCAATTAGATTGAACATTCAGTTGCTATTGTCCTTATATCTGGTTAGTTTCTTCATCATATTTATAAGAAGAGATAAAAATAGATAAAAATAGATGTCTTAAATTTACTATTACTTTTTTAACATAGTTTCTTAATTCATGGTTCAGAAACCCAGTCAAACAAGAAAATAAGACATCTTAGTTTTAGGGAAGCCATGATAGGTAAAATGAATTCTATTTTTTTCTTATGGTATTCATAAACTGTTACTAATAAATCATCACATCATTACTTATGAAGAACCTCAAAATAAAGACACTGCTCTGCTATTAGTGGAAACAGCTTTTGTTCTCTTTCTCTCTCTCTCCTTCTGAAGAATCAAAACTTGATAATTTCTTACTTCCCTCTCATCTCATTTACTGCAATTCTTCAGAGACTACTATATTCATCAATTTAATATTTTATTTTGTCAGTGTTCTAGAATATAACTCTATCAGATTAGGAAACTTGCACAAATTTGGAGATTTTAAAACTCTTTGATCATTTCGTTGCAATTTCTCTTACTTTGATCAGAACTGAATCTACCTTTGCCATGTAGTAGTCTATGGCCTTGAAGTCAGTAACCAAACAGGAATTAAGGACCGTTGAAGTCATTCCTGCCATTTTCTTGGGATAAACTGAAGTCTTACTTACTGAATCTATCTACAGAGTTCAGGAAGAAAACAGTCAAAAGGAGGGAAGTTCAGGGAATCCAGAAGCAGCTGACCAGTCAGCAAAGGACAAACTAACTTTATAATTAAACTACCTCAGCTATCCCTCACTGTCTAGACCAGCGCAGCACAAAAGTGTGGTCCATGGACAGCACCATCAGCATCTCCTTAGAGCTTACTAAAAATACAGATTATCAGGGCTTTTCTCAGACCCCTGAATCAGAATCACTGAAGACAGGGCCAGGAATTTGTGTTTTATTAGTTTTCCAGGTGACTTATCCATGCTAACGGTGTGATAACCACTCTTCCATGCCAGATTATAGGGGGAGATGTCCCAAAGGATAAATTCTCAGTATAGTTGTAGGGCTGTATGTATAGACTAGAAAGGAAAGAAGGTAAACCCAATACATTTATGCTTTCAATAATGTTTGCATAATGCTGTATGTTAACTCCCTCATATCACTTCTCAGATGTTTAGAATAGTAAATCTTCTAACGTGAGTTATGATACATGAGTGAATTAAATGCAAAACCTGAAGTTGAGATGTACTTACTCTTTGTTCAGATCCAATCCATTTTTCACAGAGTTCTCATTTGCCTCTTCTGAGTAATCCACTGGAACTACTTTTTTCTCACTAAAGTTTAGGGTTTACCAGGAGCCTGGTCCAGTAATGTGTCTTTACAGTGATTCGGTTCCTGATGTCTTTTCTATTACAAGGTCTTGCTAAAAGCTTATTCTTCAGTGCAAAATCATGTGCTGATTCACTATTTACTGGAAGTTTGAGAAAAACCAGGGGTATGCCTTAGGAGACAACAAAGTATAATGGAAAGCACATCAGTTTTAGAGTCAGACTGGTGTGACTAGATGTCACTCATGGTTCTACCACTTATTAGCTATGTAATCTTGAACAACTTACTAAATTTTTGAATTTCCATTTTTTTGTCCATTGGATTTGTTGTGCAATAGTTGTTTACTTATACATCTGTCTGTGTATGGATTTATTTACAAGTGCTTATCTCACTACAAACAGCTGATGTGGTGACTAATGAAATAATAAATATAAAATATCTGGCCCTTTGCCTGGAGCCCAGATGTTTAATAGTAGTTAACTCCCTCTTATGTTTTCTTATTTCTTCTGCTTCTGAGAATTATTTTCACAAAGAATTCAATGCATCTATCTTTGGAACAGACTGAATGTGTGCAGTAGTTAGCAACCTGACTATTACAACCCAAACATAAGAGGCTTTCCATTCTAGGCCCCTGCTATCCAATATGGTGCTCTTCTGTGACTCTTGAGGACTTCAAGTGTGCCTAGTTTGAATTGAGATGTACTATATGTATAAAATAAATATTGAATTTTATAGTTAATATGAAAAATGAAGGAATGTACAGTTTTATGATTATGTATATATATTTTGATTATGTCCTAAAATTATATTTCAGCTCTATCAACATAAATAAATATATTATTAATTTCACCTGTTTACTTTTTCAAATGTGCCTCCTAGAAAATTTAAAATTGTATATGGGGCTCACATTTGTGTCTCTCTTTATATTACTATTGAATAGCACTGTTCTACGTTATTGGCCTTTAGACCACATTTTCCCACCAAGTAAGTGGTTTTTAGTTTTAACTCTTCTTTTCTACTTTAAATATAGCAATGTGGGTAGACTGGAAAAAGAAAATGTGATATATACACACTATGGAATACTATGTATCCATAAAAAAGAACAAGATCATGTCATTTGCAGGAACATAGATGGAGCTGGAGGCCATTATCCTTAACAAACATAAGAACAGTAAACCAATTACTGCGTGTTCTCACTTATAAGTGGGAGCTAAATGATGGGAACACATGGACACATAGAGGGCAAGAACAGACACTGGGGCCTACTGGAGGGTAGAGAGTGAGAGAAGGGAGAGGATCAGGAAAAGTAACTAATGGGTACCAGCCTTAATACCTGGGTGATGAAATAATCTGTATAACAAGCCCCTATGGCACAAGTTTACCTATATAACAAACCTGCACATGTACCCCTGAATTTAAAAGCTAATTAAAATAATTAAATAAATATAGCAATATTTCAATGGTCCACATTAATGATTTATCAAATATTTGTTAATAACTGCAGAGAAAACAAGTCCTCAGTGAACTTGCTTTCATATCACTGTTCAAGAAATTAGAGGCATAGGAGGGGCAGATCAAATTTATGTACAGCAACTCCTCACTCTGGTTTATCCTAAGAGAACTACACCCTTCATGGCCAGTTTCGTAAACATTCTACATAGGAGAAGATAGTAGGGCTGGAAGTTAAAATTATATACCTGAACGGATATGTACTGGTAAGCTGTCATTCTTTTTTACAACAAACATTATGAGTAAGTTATTTGCTTAGGCAAATAATATTTCAAGGCATACACTACATTAAAACTATAGATAAAATTGCCTATTTTCCCTTCCTCTCTGACCCCAAATTAGAAATGACTTTATCCAGCATCTTTCCCTGTCTTTTCCTTACTGAAACTAATATGTCCTAGTTTACACATGAAGTCTTCCCGAGTTCAGTTCAACCTCTCTGTTATTTAACATTGTATAACAGGTGTTATTTGTTTTCTATATATATATATATAACAAATAGAAAAGGCATATATATGTCATATATGCATGTATTACATATATGCTTTATATATACATATATTACAAACAAAAGACATATATATGTGTGTATATATATTATATAAAACAACACCTGTTACAGGGTGTATATATATATATATATATATATATATATATATATACACACACCTTTCCCTAAACATGATTCTTTTTGTTACCTAATTGTTTTTCAGTGTAGGTCTTATCTACGTATCAATGCTCTTAACCCCTCAAGGAGATTGCCTATATTCCTTTGTGTCCCTCACATCCTTTATTTAAGCAGAGCAGGTAACTTTGACTATAATGCTAGTGATAAAGGTAAAAAAGAGCAATATAAAAATGAATGCCTATGAATATGTGAATTACAATTACAAGGTCATTATGATCAAGAAAGATCTGTTTGGCATTTTGGCTGAAATGCCTTTTCTACATTTCAAATTTATTAAAGCTAAAATTGAATCCCTGAACTTCCTTTTCTTAACTTGATCTTGCTTTTCTGATTTCTATTTTAGTGAGTGGTGCTACCTTCCCTTGACTCAGATATATATATATACCCTTGACTCATTCTCCCCTCAACCCCCTACATTTAAGCAGACTCCAGTCCTGTTGATATGCTTCAAATTCATTCAGCTATTTCAATCCTCTCTGTCAATCCCCTATCTCCATGTCTCCTGTCTTCCCCCAGCTCCCAGCTCTGTCAGTGGGAAGTGTTAAAAACACAAATTTGAGCATGCCACGCTTCTGCTTAAAATCCCCATTCCTTTGTGTTACTTTGGAGTAAAGTTTTAATGTTTTTACAATAACATGGTTCATTTATAACACTTCAGTGTTAACTCTCATTCCTGTTGCTCCTGACCCCAACTTTGTGCTAACATTATTTTGGTTCTCCTAATCTGCCTCTCTTTTCCCTACCTCTAGGCCTCTCCCACTGTATTCCCTCCATGAAGGCACTCACTCCCTCTTACTTGATTAACTCCTCCCACCTCCTCGAGTCAGTTGACCCTGGATTGTATATTCCAATGGCATTGTATAGGGACCTAATTGTAATGCTGCTTGTCTGACTCTTCCACTGAAATGCAAGCAGTCAGGGCATGCCTCTTTTGCCTTTATAGCTCTTCCCGTTAGTAATGTGTCTGTCTGGCTCATGGAGGGACTCAATCATTATTTTTTGAAGAAAGAACAAAAAATTTGGTAGGGGTGAAGAAAGCAGGGAGATAAAGGAATTTATTTTATTATTCTACTTGCTTTCAAATATGTAATTTGTTAAGTTCATTCCTGAACCACCATTTGGGGACATAACCTTAAGCTGTTGCTTTTTGCCGCTGATTTCATTACAGGTTTTTTTCTTGAGATTAGGTTCACAATTTTAAGAAGAGGTTGGTTGAACACAATAGCTAACATTCATACATCATATTGGTCCTTCTAGGAACCAACCCCTATCCTTTCCCAGTAAACAACAGCACCATGCTCTTACAAATGAAGCTTATTTGTCCATTGTAAATACCTGTTCATTACTTCCATTGTGACAGCCAATGGCAAGTAAACTCAATGAGTCAATCAATCCATTAAAAAGTTAATGAATGTTTGTTCTACATTCAGCACTGCGCTAAGTAATCAACAAGTTCTAAATGAATATGAAGAATCTGGAGCATAATTGTAAGAAATTGTCTGGGTGAAAAAAAACTAAATTAAATACAAGAAGTAATCATAGAGAACTACTGTGCTAAAGGGGTACTTCTGAATCCACACAACAGAGTAATTCAGAAAGAAATTTCTATGTGGTATTTTATCAACAAATATCAAAGAACTGTCAACATCAACTAGAACTTCAAAATGAGCAGGTGAAAGATATTGACCTAAAAAGAAAAAAAAAAGCCCGATGGAATTAACAAGGTAGATGTTTACTCACCAAAATCTCTCAGTCAGTAAAGCTACAGTCATGAAGGTCTCCTCTGTTCTCCCTGTTTACATGAACAGTAGAATGCCAAATATAGGGCATTCAGCAATCACTAACTCAAGCCATCATTCTCAGCCAAAAAGTCTCCCTGCATGGGAGCAGCAGCCAAGGTGTTTTGGTCAGGCACTGTGAAATTGCCTTGGCTGACTAGGCTTTATGCGATTCCAGCAAGGAAATAATGCCCTATCTTGTTGCTCCATCACATGTGCTCCAGAGGGAGAAATGGTATCGAGGATTCCCTAGCATCCTATCACATGTCATGCTCAAACTTACAAACAGTACAAGCTAAAGAGGTATAAATGCTTTGGGCCACTCTCTTTTTCTAACCAACAAAAGACAATATGTGTTAAAATGTTGAAAGAAAACATGACAGCTTATATAATTAGTTTAGATGAGTAAAAAAATCTCTTGGATGAGGAACAATTTTACTCCATAAACACTGAGCTTACATAGAAGCCATAGATGAGTCTACTACTTACGTGGATTGCTAATGATGGAGGCTGGAGTGTAGTGGGATGATGCTATAATGAACAAAGATAGAAAGAAAGGGGCAAGGTCAGGAATAGGTTCTGATTATACACTATGCTGGTTCAGTCATTAAAGTTATTTCTTAATAGGGTGAAACATTTCAAATACCTTATTTTCTTCTTTTAATAGTGTAAAGTATGAAACTAATCAGCAAAAAGCAATCTGTAACTAGATAATAAGCAAGTATATCTTGTGGTCCCTCTTTGCAATTAAACTTGATACAGAGAAGCATTGTTGAGCAATAAAGAGAGTAAATCTACAGTTAATTTTGCATCTTGGCTCTGCTCGTTTTCAATCTTAGGCAATCTATTTATTTACTTTTATTATTTATTTCACTCCTATTTCTCTTTGTCAGTGTTTCTCTCAAGGTACATTTTTTCTTTAACAATATTTAACTTCACATGTACCCCAAAACCTAAAATGCAATAAAACATATATTTAAATATTTTTGTGTCCCTTACATTACCAAGTACAGAGTATTGCACACAGTAGATGTTCAATGTTTCTGTAAAAAGCAACCAAGTCTGTATCTCAGTTTAAAATGTCATGTCTCAACTGTAAATGGCCATGCTAATAACACAGATCCTTTAATTTGGAATAGAAATTCAAGGTTATAGAAACTAAAATACTTCCTTGAGAGAAGTATCTCAACAAAATTTGTTGATGGATAAAAAATAGTGTTTTTGAAGTTTAGCTATTTTTCTTGTTGTTTGATTAAAAACAATAATGTCATTTAGCATTGAGAAATCACTAGAAAAATAGTAAGCCTTTTGATAACAGTGTCACTTATTAGTCTGTCATTGCTAAAATTATATATTTTAACTTTAATATAATACTTATGGAAGCTCAATTAAGTTTGTATTAATTTGGCTTAGGATTTTGAAACCCATTCTTGCATTGCCAAGAGTGATAACAGAGGCAGGAGAGAGGTGCATCAGAGAATACAAAGCCCCATTGCAAGAGGCTTAATTTCATTACATGTGTTGCCTTGCAGATTTGCAGGAAGGGAAAAAAAATGTGTGTATGTGTGTGTACATATTTTTTAAATAATGATTTATATAGAAAAATATTTCTTAATTTGCCAGGACTTCTACTATTACTTTTATTTACCTTCCCAATAAATCCTCAAGATAGAATTAGTAATGCCTCCATTTTACAAAAGACCGGGACACAAAGATTAATTAATTGATTTAACATCGAAGTGAATGCTAGCCTTGGTATTAGAAGCTATCATCACCTGATTCACACAGTCTTTGAATCTTTCTATTATTCCATTTTGACATAAGAAAGAGTGTACCATGTGCCGATCCATATTTCTACATTTCAGTAGCAAAAATACAGCCCCTGCCCGCTGTGACGAGCACCCGCAGCCCCAGCAGCAGCAGCAGTAGTGGCTGTAATAAATTGAGCCATCTTAAAATGTTTTAAATCCCTCATTAGATTTTGTAAGAGTGAACTGACTTTTTAAAGAGCTCCAGTGTTTTCTTTGGGTCAAATTGTAGGGAATGCCTTTTTTCTTTTCAAACCTACTAAACATGTTCTACGGCTTTAGAAGAGTTGAAGAATGCTGAGGACTTAAATTCTGACTAGCGTAGATATGAGGTGGCCTTAAAAATGAAAAACCAAAACATGCCTTTCACATAACATATGCTTAATGCACACTGCTTTCATAATTGAGGTCTCTAAAAAATTTATTTCTACCATCAGCTGGGATTGTAGGCAAATCCCTGGTTCCCTCCTATTTAAAATTTGCTGTTTCAAAACCAGCTTTTCTGAAAGTGAAGAAATTAAAGCATTGGGCAGATTTTTCATTAACTCATCAAGCATTTACAGTCTATACTACTGTTTTACATAGGTATCTTGGAATAGATTTTTCTCTATATGTATATCTCCCAATAAAATTTTACTTTTTGAGGGTAGGTTGACACAATAAAATATGAATAATCTATGATGTACACATTCCTCTTAACAAATGTCGGCTGAGTGATAGCACATTTTGTTAATGATGCTTTTCTCAAAGCGTGCTTCTTAGACCACCTGAATCAGGAGCACATGGAGTGTTTGTTAGAAATGTAGCCTCTGAGAACTTGCACCAAACTTCTGAATCAGATTCTCTGTGGACGAGCCCAGGACTGAGTCTCATAGACACCTGGATTTGAACATCAGTGTACTAGAGGATAACAGCGGGGGTACAAGAAGTTATAAACACAGACACAAAAGATGATGTAAGGTTAGGGCAGGCTAAGTAAAAGCAATGCACCAAAACCAAACTGCTCATCTCTAAACTCTGCCTGACCGCTTCTCAATTTCCTGCTCTGCAGGTTCATAGCCCAAGTCATTTCTCACCAAAGATTATTAACTTTCCTTATGTGGTGAGACTTCACTGGAAATTTGAATTGTTTTGCCAGAAACATCACCAGTGGGTTCTAAAGAAGCTGGCTCCAGACAGCTTGTTGACTGAACAACCATGCGGACTGCTATAACCGGGTTCCCTAACGGACTGAAGGAGGTTCTGTAGGTTGGATGGTCTCTGAAAACAGTAGTTCAAGTAGGACAGAAAACACTAAATGTAACTTAATATACACACAATTTCAGCCCCGACAAGGACCAGGTCTGATCCTATGTGGAGATCGAATTACAGAGGGACACCCCGTCCCCCCACCACCATTGGCAGCCTCTGTGGGAAAAGTTACCAAGCAGCTGTGCTACCTTATCTAGTCAAAGGAAAGAAAGAGGTCATCAGATTCCAGGGCTGCCAGTTGTTAAATCCTTATAAAAACCACTAGGGGGAAAAATTGCCTACAGGGTTTTAAGAAAAAGATACACAAAATAATTCTAATTCCTTTGAGAACATAATCCAGGATTTATTTTCTGAAATAAAAACCTGGAAGAAAAAAATAAACACACATTAAACTATTAATGACCAAATATCACTTAGGGATTTGGCTATATTTTCTTTCCTATGCTAACATTATGGAGCCAAAGGCAGAATTCTCTGCAAGACTAATCACAAATAAAATTGAGACTGCCAAGCATTTCATCAGCTCCTGTCAAATTTATTTAGTGTGCTATACTGGGCGACATTAGTAAAAATAAATAAATAAAATTAAATCTCTTACCCTAACTAAAATAAATAAAAATAAAAATAAATAACCATTAAATGGACCAATGGAAAAGTCTTGGCATCATACAACAATCTACTCAGTAAAATCTTTAAAAGTTAAGTTAGTAGCAAACCTGGCCTCCATAGTGATAAATCTCATGTATATAATGTTAACTGAAGCTAGAACAGCCACACGTTGCATTGAATGTTTTATTTCCAACTTTCCCTATAATAGTCTAAAACTAAAAATGTCAAGTTCTAAACTTTTCTTGGGTCTGAAAGTAACCAGGGTTTTCTAGAAGTCAGTTTATTTTGTGAGGTGCTGGAAGTGAATAATTCCACTTTGCTTCTGCACAGCCTTCAGGGCTGCTGGCTCTCCAGCATTGAGACTGACTCTGTTTTACAGTTATCTTACGTTTGTTTACCCCATCTTAATGCTTAAGCCTCTTAGGTCAAGGACCCTGCTTTTGGTGGTTTATCCTTTCTGAAGCAATATACTCCTCTGTAAATAATTGTGTTTGGCCATCCCAAGACATTTCAGTTAAATTTTCCCATAAAAGAGAAAGCTATTTAAAGGGTGCTTTATAGTTAAAGCACAACAGAACACTTATTGAGTCTTTTCCTATGAGTTCCATCAATATATACACAGCTTGGGAAACTCAAGGCATAGTGAAGCCAAAGTCACAGTCAAGGAAGGTTTAAGTGTTTCTTAGAGAGGCTGAACTCTGATCAAAATACTACTGGCAGAACCTCCAAATCAAGTAAAAAGTGATTAATCTATGAATTATATAATTATTTTGTGAAGATTTGAGACCAAAGAACTTATCTATTGCAGTAAGTTGGCTATTATTTGAGGCATTAAAGATATAACTAGATCTTTGTTTGTTAGCAGAGTTACTATCATAGTACATATGTGATGAATTTCCCTTTTCTCTAGCTGGTATGCATGCTGTGGTTTCAAACTTGGTGGGGCATCAGAATCACTGCAAAACATTTAAAAGCATGAATACAGCAACATCCAGATTTCAGAGCCTTGCCTACCCACTGGTGGTTCTTGGGAATGTGTAGATGTACAAATGCAAGATGTACACACGTCCAGAGACAAGTCTGGTTTCCGATGCTTTGCTGGGTTGGCAACCACTACATATGCCCAAAGAGTAGAATGGATTCCCACAAGGTGCTGCCCTGCACTTGCCTTAAATACCTAGTGTCTCTCTGGTGTGTCATCCAAAAGGAGGACCTGGAAACTCAAACTCAGAATTCAGGTGCAATTGCAATTCATCACCAATGCAATCTCCTTATATGAGAAAAAAGTCACATGAGAAGCTTCCTAAAAATACCCATGACTGGTCTCTTTCCCAAGGTATTCTTATTTGATTGGTCTGAATGGAACCCTGGCATCCATGCGTATGTTTTAAAGGCTTTCCAGGTGCTTTTAACATGCGGCCAAGTTTAAGACCCACTAGAAGCGATGAAAAGATGCTTCTGCAATGACCATCCATGAAGTACTTAAATAATAACCAGGTACACTGCCTAGATTCTTGATTTTTAAGTTTCACAACAATATTTTGAGGAAAGTAGCAAAATTCTCATGATGTAGATGGAAAAGCAGAAAATATGCTAGAATATTCCTACTCAAAGTGTGGTCCATGTGTCAGCCTCATCACCTGAGAGCTTGTTAGAAATGCAGAATACCATATCCCAAGCCAGGCTTTCTGTATCAGAATCTAGTATTTTAACAAGATTCCCCAGTGATTTGTATGCATCTCCAAGTTTGCAAGGCACTCTGCTAGAGTTAGATGCACGCCCCTGAGGCTTCTCTGAAGAGTGAATGAACTGTCCCTGCACGTGGCTTGCCTTGCATATAAAATTTCGGTTAGTTCCAATAGGAAGGCTTTCCTCAAAAGAGCATAACTGAGTGAGATGGGGCTATATCACCTAATCTCCCTACCTGGGCTTTTTTAGTCAAATAACTACGTATTGGTATACAGGATGTATTGAAGGGAACTTAAAAACAATAATAAAATAATCTATAACAGATCAACTTTTGTCAGATACTCTGAACTATGGCTTTTGCATTACGTACCTTGACCTTTGTTTTCATGTCTGACACCTTAACCTCTGTTTGACCTCTCAACTCCTGGCCTTGACCTTAAATCCCAGCAGGGCAAAAGGTAAAGGAATTTTAAATCCTACATACAGATGAAGTACTTATGTTAGGTAATATTAATTTGTTCATTGTTCACTATCTCAGCTCTGGTGTTAGGTTTCAAAGATGAATAGGGCAACATTCCTGATTGTAAGTAGTTTGTAAGTTAAAGGGAAAGACAGACAACAACAGATCACTGCAATATGTATGACAAAATGAAAATACTGTATGTTGGTAATGGCATAAGATCCATGTCTTGCATGCTGCTTGTTGGAGTATGAATTGCTGCAACGTTCCTGCAAGCAATTCAGTAATATATATTAAAAGTCTTAACATGTTCTTGAATTTGGATAGTTCACTAGTTCACACATGACACATTGAGGACCCATTGTATGAAGTTTAGTAGGGAGGACGTGATCAGATTTATATTTTAGAAAGTTTACTTTGGCTTAATACAGGGAGTGGATTGGAGGGGTGCAAGCCTAGACGCTGGGAGATTAATTAACAGGCTGCTGTAGCAATCCCACATTTTTCAAATCTAAAGAAAAATGAGAACCTGGAATAGGGCCACGATTACGTCTGGCTTCTTTGATTCTAATATGTTTCTAGTTTTACCTTACGAGTGCCTCTTCTAGGAAAAATTCAGAGATGGACAAGAAGAAACAAAGCTTTACAAAGATGTTTACCATTGTGATGTTTATAACAGTGAAAAAAAAATTTTAAACACCAAAATACCCAACATCCCAGTTATCCTTCAACAAATAATATATCAATTGGATAGAAATAATCATTCAAACAGTATTTATGAAGAATTTTAATTAAGTGGACCTAGGCATATGATATGATGTATTAGGCAAAATCCTGTGATCAAAATTATCCAAACGTCTTAATATGATCTACAAGTCCACGAAAGCTTTAATCTCTGCCTAACTCTTCTCCCTGTATCTGTGACATTGCAGCTGTATAGAAATACTGGTTCTTCTCTAAACCTACAAGTTCTCTCACAATTCTACCCTATTGAAAATGCTGGGTTTGGGGTTTCTTTTTTACAAAAGTACTTTTAGTTTTTCTACAATGAAGAGAAAAGCTATGAGGTTGTTACCCACATCCTCCCATCTCCCCTCTTATGTAAGAACAGTCCAGATTTCTAGAGTCATTTGTTAAATTAATTTGTTAATTATTTATGTTATTATCCCTTATAATTTTATGAACATTAAATGTTCTTACTTTTCTTCCGCTTGATTCTGGTGGGTAGATTCACCATAGAACTTGGAACCGTATTCTCCCCCATACTATTATTCAGAGTCTCTTCCTCATGGTGATCAATTACCTTACTGTCACAAAAGAATTCTTAGAGAAGCCAGACTCTTCCTTCTGCATATTTGAAAGTCACCAAACAGTGCAGAATATATCTTAAATATGCTTTTCTGATTCTTCAGAGATTGAGTAAAAATGCTTATAAATAAGTTGATAAATGAATATGTTTTTACTGTGAAAATAGCTGCATGGCAAATAATCAATTATTAAAGACTCAGTATAGAGGAAAACTTCTTGGGCTTTTTTTTATGGTTGGAAAAGAAGTTTTTTAAAGTTAAATCAAACATTATAGTAAGAATTGATTTTAATAGTAATAAAAAGATGTATACAAAGGAAGGGTTAAAAGATCTTTAATTTTTGTTTCAGATTAGTGCCAGAAACATTTTTTGAATAAGGGCTATTTGCTAAATGTAAGAGTATATGGACTATGGGGCTTCTGCCCTCTCAAGGTCCATAGTCTGGGTGCAGAAATGGACATGTGCCTAAATGTAAGAGTGTAAGGACTATGGGGCTTCTGCCCTCTCAAGGTCCATAGTCTGGGTGCAGAAATGGATGTGTGCCTAAAAGACACTAACCAATGTTACACCAGTAGAGTACAACACTGTACTAAGGGAGAAATACACCTCGGAAAATGTAGAAAATCTTTTTGGAGCAACAAAGATTTTTAACGAGACTTGATAAAGAAATTGGATTTCAGAACTTGATGTTTACAGGAAAATGCAATCTAGACTGAGAAAACAGCCTGAGCAAAAATCCAAAGGATTTTACCAAGCATGTTTGCAGTCAAATGAGTACACGGGCTGATGCCTCGGCTGTGTGGAAAGCCAGAGGTGGGGAAATTGGATGGAAACATTTAGAAAGGGCCAAATTCTGATATTTGAATGCTTACATTGAAATATTTAAACTTTATTTTGTTTTTCATATCCTAGGGATTCACTGAAGATTTGTGTATATAGTCAATAACATGATTAGATCCATGTTTTGGAAAGACTACTGAAAGTATGGAAGAAGATGCCAGAGGGCAAAACCTGGAGGCTGGTCGCTCCTAAATTGATCTCTTAAGCTCAGACCACTGTCACATCTCTCTGTTATGTTTCAATGTAAACACTTAGAAAAATCGTATGATGTCCTATAATTTATGAGACAACCTCCTAGAATACGCCTGTACTTTTAGTGCTGAAATTTTCTAATTCCCTATTGACATTTATTCTCCCTCCTCTGTTTGCTTGCACTGTTCTATTTGAACCAGTTTCTTCCTTAACATGTTGTCTAATTCTTCTTTTCTCATGTTTTTCCTATTTCATTGCATTGAATTTCATGCTTTGATTTCTCTCCCTGTCTTAGCGGCATCATAGTATGCAGGCCTTTAAGTCTAAAATTTCCTTCCATTGATGTTGGTTTCTGATTGGTGGTCCAAATAACTAACGATTTGCTATGTGAAAAACCAATATTGTTTTGAGGCAGTGCTCCAGCCATGTGCAGAGAGTAGTCATGTCCTGAGCCCTTGTCTTCTTGCCTGGAGCCAGGCATTTGCTGAGTACCAAGCCTTTCTCAGATTGTCTCACAAGCAGGGCTCCTTCCTCATTGAGAGTTGCCTGGGTTGCACTACAAATCATGGACCACTCAGGCTTTCAACATTGAATCAGGAAATGATTCCAGCTGCAATACCCCACCACCAATGTGCCAAGTATTCCCCTAACAATAGGGACACAGCCTAAGACTTTCAGACTCTCACAGTATAAAAGGAGGAGGGGGTTAGACAACTACAGATATAATTATAACACGGTGTAATGGATTCAATATATAAACATACTGCATTAATCTTTCTAAAAAGCTGCATCATGAATTGAATTCTCACTCTTGCAGACCAGCAGTCACTTCCTCCTAGGCTAGTCACACTTGGTTCCCATACGAGACAAGGCAGCGCATTAATGCACACTTTTGTACACATTTACACATCAATGGGTGACATAATTCAAATCTGACTTGAACATTTTCATTTGGTGAGTAAATTAGAGCTCTGTTACACTGGCAGTGAATTCACCAGCTGGCTGTAAGTAATGCATCAATTTCCACCTCTTAGTGAACTTACACAATTATGGAAGAAAAAAATGATTTACTTTCCAAGAAGAGAAAAAAAGTGCTGAAATCAGGACTATTTTAGGACATCTGCAGAAAATGGCTGCTTGTAAGAACTTTGTGATTCTGATGTTCCCACTGGCAATTCTTCACTCCACACCAGAGATTACATGAGGTTAGAGCTACTGTGTATTCGTTGGCACTTGGGCAGGAAAAAGTTTGTTCTTTCCTCCCTTGTGACATGAGAATGTTTAAGGTCTCAGTATGCATTTAGGGCAACTGTGGGTCTTCCAAAATCAGTTCATCATATTCAATGAAAAGAAGCTTAGATCGTCAGAATATTATTACTACAGACTTTAGCACTTCACCTTTATGTAGTGCTTGAGAAATAACAAACTACTTCTCTACTATTATGTACAACAGCCCTATAAAGTGAGTAGAATTGTTTTTTGTTGTTGGTGGTGAGGCAGTCTCATTCTGCCGTCCAGGCTAGATTAGAGTGGTGTGATCATGACCCATTGCAGCCTCGATCTCCCAGGCTCAAGCTATCCTCCCACCTCAGCCTTCTGAGTAGCTGGGATCGCAGGCATGCTTCCCTTTGCCTAATTTATTTATTTTACTTTTTGTAGAGTCATGGTCTTCACTATTTTTCCTGGGGTAGTCTTGAACTCCTGGGCTCAAGCAATCCTGCCACCTTGGCCTCCCAAAGTGCTGGGATTACAGGTGTAAGTTACTGCACCTGCCATGGAGCTGATGTTTAGTATTCATTTTGCTTTTAAGAAAGTCTGTCTTTCTCAAGACCACACAACTGGTAAAATCCTGATCCAGAAATTTAAATAAAGATACATTAATATCTATATTTTAAAATCTAAGAATTCTTGTATTGATCCAGAGCGTTCTACCAAATTAAGGTGCGTGAGTCTTTTCCAAGCTCCCAAGTGTCTTTTATTTCCCAGGTTTGTAAGAGGGACAATAATTTATATACTGAGGTGTTCTTAGAGAAGAAATATTATTTCAGGTATTATTCTAAAGAGCTCTGTTCTGATTCTTAGAGAAATAAAACATGCCTTATTTTTACTTTCTTAATAAAGTGCAGGAAAAGAGAAAACAGCCAAAACAAAAACACATCCAAAGTAAAGAAACCTGGTAAATAGCACTCTTTCATTTTGGTTCTTAAATATTACATCTTGACATAACATAGGTTTCTGGATGAAGCTTGGGTTTAGAAGTCAGTTATACTGGCAATCTTAATTTCTTTTACCTTGTTTCAATTTTCCTTTTATCAGTAACATTTATCAGCCTCTCACAGATCACATAATTTACATTTTAATTATTTTGGTTTATTGTCTCTCTCCTTCAACTTGAATTTAAGCTACATGTGGCCAGGGATCTTTCTTTGGTTCTTTGATATATCCCACCACTAGCATGGTACCTGGCATGTCGTAAGAACTTAATAAAATTTGCTGATTGAATGAATGAATATGTACCTGGGTCAAATTCTCACTTTCCTACTTATCAAAAAAAAACTTAAGGACATTATTTAAATTTCCTTGGTCTTTTTTTAAAATTGTGGCAAAATATACATTACACAGAATTTACCATTTTAACAATTTTTAAGTGTATAGATCGTGGCACTCAATATAAACCTTATTCTGTAACCATTACAGATTAAAGTCATGTCCTGGACCTTTTTGGCAAAATATACATTACATAGAATTTACCACATTAACATTTTTAAGCATACAGATCTGTGGCATTCAATCCATAACTTGTTCTGCAGCCATCACCACTATTAATATCCAGACCTTTATCATCTGCTCCAACTGAAACTCCACACCTTTCAAACAACTTCCCATTCCCTCATCCCCTCAGCTTCATCAATTATACTTCTAATTTTTGTCTATGAATTTGGCTCCTTACTGTAGCCACATCCTCCTAGGCCCAAGCAATTCTCCCACCCACTGAGTAGCTAGGACTACAGGTGTGCTTCACTACACCAGGCTAATTTATTTATTTTATTTTTTGTAGAGACAGGCTTTTCACCACATCTCTCAGGCTGGCCTTGAACTCCTGGGCTCAAGTAATCCTCACATAAGTGAAATCATTCAGTTTGTCTTTTTGTGACTGGCTTATTTCACTTAGCAAAATGTTCATGCACGCTGTAGCATGTGCCAGAATATCCTTGCTTTTTAAAGGTGAATAATACTCCATTCTATGTGTGTACCACATTTTGTTAATCCATGAACACTTATTGGCTATTGTGAATAATGCTGCAATGGACATGGGTATACAAATACCAGTTTGAGCCCCTGTTTTTAATTATTTGGGGTATATATTCAGAAGTGGAATTGTTGGATTGTGTTAGTAATTTTATTTTTAGTTTTTTGAGGAATCACTATCCTGTTTTCCACTGTGGCTGCACCATTTTACATTTCCATCAGCAATGCACAAAGGCTCCAACTTCTTCACTTCTTTGCAAACACTTATTATTTTCTTCTGTTTATTTTGATACTAGCCATTCTCATGAATGTTAGGTAAACTTTTCTGAGTTTAAATAACTTTACTATATAGAAGGAATATACCAGAGTAGGTATTCACTAAAAGGAGGCTTTCTTTTATTTATTGGTGTATTTCAGAAGAAATTTTCCATATGAATGTTGAGTCGCTTCCATTTTTCCTATAATTATCTAAAATTCATTCAGGTTGGTATAGCAGTAAATCAAACTAGAAGATTTACAAAGGAAGAGAACAGAGGTTTTGATTTGATTTTTTTCTTCTTTCACCCATGAAATTATTGATGGCTGGATCTAGTGGAAAGAGTTCAAATGATTATAAACTGAGACATAATTTTAGTGACTTTTGTTTTCTTTTAGTGAGAAAGACCTTTGAGGAAAATTTAAGGTATTAAGGCACTCTGATACAAGTATAAAAAGTTCTACCCATGATTTAAACACATAATTACTTTTGAATATTTGATTGATTTCACCATTGTACTATTTATGAAAAGTTAACACTTCATAATTCTTCTTTCTGACCCTTTGGTGATTCATGCTTAGCCTAGAGTTAAGGAACAAAGTTTCTGGTGCTTAGAAAACTTTTATCTTTAATATTCAGTTTACCTTGCTTCAATTCAGCAAAAGCTTACCAAACAGACATCATGGCCAAGACATGTACAAAATACAAAGAAGAATAAGATGTAATCTACACCTTTAAGAGCTTGTAATCCAGATAAGAAAGAACATGATAGTCATTATTTTCACCATTTAAAAATATGAGAAGATTGGATTGATATGGCAGAAAGAAACTTACATCTCCACCTCTTCTTTTGCCTAAAATACCATGAAATCAAAGAAAAATTATATCTGTCTCTAACAATTTCTATATTGATACCTATCTATGAATACAGTAACAGAAGGAATAAAATAAACTTTCTGTAACAATTTCCAAGTATGACAAGAGAACTGGAGCAATATGGAAGAAGAAACATGTATGTCCAACTGCTCTTCTGTTTAAAATGCCATGAAATACAAAATACATTTATATTTAGAATAATAAATCTGCAGTAGCTCATGAAAACCAGGAAAGAGGTCTGAAATATGTTTATCTTCCATCCAAAATTGCAAAAGCAGTTTATGATTAAATATAACTAGAACCCATACTGAGGTGGGCAGGGTACCCAAAAAGTATTCATAAAACAAGAAAATTACTAATAATTTGAGGAAAATCAAACCAAAGAGACTTCACACAAAAGCAAAAAAAGGAAACAATAACAAAAAGAGATACAATAAAGAAAATAAACTTTTAGTATGGAATTCTGCATAGATAAGATATCAACTAAAGATTGTGGAAATGCAAACTAAGGTAGTTAAAATGGAAAAACAAAAACAGAACCCTCTATAAATGGATTGGATAGAGAATGGGTGCAGCCAGAAATCTGTGAGCTGGAGAATGGAACCAAGGATATCTCCCAGAACACAGCACTAAAGATCAAAGAAATAGAGATAACGAGAGAAAAGTCAACAGACAAGGAAAAGAAATTCCAACATCAGTTTAATAGGAATTCTAAAAAGAGCAAAGAGAATGAAATGGGAGAAATGAAAAATAAATAATAAAAACTATAAAAGAAAACTTGGAATCTAATTGAAAGGTCTTAGAGCCCCAAGAAAGATGAATAAAAATAAGCCAGATGCCGTGGCTCATTCCTGTAATCCCAGCACTTTGGAGGCTGAGGCAGGTGGATCACTTGAGGTCAGAAGTTCGAGACCAGCCTGACCAACAAGAAGAAACCTCATCTCTACTAAAAATACAAAATTAGCTGGTGTGGTGGCACATGCCTGTAATCCCAGCTACTCGGGAGTCTGAGGCAGGAGAATCATTTGAATCCAGGAGGGGGAGGTTGCGGTGAGCCAAGATTGTGTCACTGCACTCCAGCCTGGGTGGCAAGAGCGAAACTCAGACTCAAAAAATAAATAAATGAAATAAAATAAAAAATAAACACCTGGGCCACCATACTGAAGTTTTAGAAATTCAAAGACAAAAAGAAAATCCTACAAGATTTGGAAGGGAAAAGAATTGGTTAACTACAAGAAACACCCCACGAATCAGATGTACAAGAAATTATCTTCTTTGCAATACTGATAGGTAGAAGATAATGGTGCTATGATGTTATCATTAAAACACACACACACACACACACACACACTGTTTTTGAACATAAAATACTTAACTATATTGATATTCAAAATAGCAACATTTTGAAATGTGTAACGAGTCAGAAAGTTTGCCTCCCATAGTATTCTGAGAAACTCACTCAAGTATAACACAGGAGAAAAAGAGCCCAAGCGCTAGGAAGAAGTAAGATAGCAGAAAAAGTGGTGAGCCAAGAAACCAAGAAGCCCAGTTTAATTTAAATACTTGAAGAAGTATAGTGTAAATAAATCAATTAGGAATCAAATTCTGGAATAAAAATTCAGATGATTTTAACATAGGGAGATGATAGAGGTGATAGTTAATCACCAAAAAAGCATGTTAAAGTGTTAAAATGATACCCTTAAAATACAGGGCTTAGCTGGCTTTTAAAATTAAACTATATGCTATTTACAACGGGATAGAAAAAAGCATATAGCGGACAAACTTTTATGACTACAACAGCATAGCTATATGTTGACAAACTCATAGAAATATATGAAAACATTGATAAATATAGTAGTATAATTTGAGAATAATATGCCCATAAGAATCAACAGTATACAAAAAATAAAAATGTAGAGGCTTTAAATGACATAATTAACAATTCTTATTTAATAGATAATAAAGAAATTTACATACTAAACACAGAGACTTCGTATTTTAAAAAATAAAATAAATTCAGTAATTCACAATTTTATAAGGCCTTAAAGAACAGAAAAAATAGCAATTAATTCTGACTGAAAGGGGAGAAGATACAGAATATTCCAGATAGACCAAAGTATTCCAGGAAGAGTGAACAGTACGTGCAATGCTTATCCTTCAGTTTTTGCCCAACCCCATTTCTCTAAGTACACTGTATTCCTTCTGGCTCTTTAATTACTCTCAGGAAATGTATTAGATGTTGGAAAAACTAAGTTCATGGCATTAATATTGTATCAGTGGAAGAAGGATGGGGGAAAGATAAGCATTCATATTTAACTTTTCCATCTCAACTATCATTAGTGCCCTGAAATATGCAATAAACAGTGTTATTTTAAGTTTTTTAAAACACTTGAGATAGATGATAATAGTTTGGATTTGTGTTCCCTCCCAAATCTCATGTCCAATTAGAGAATGGGCCTGGTGGGAGGTGACCGGATCATGGGGCAGATTTCTCTCATGTTGTTCTTGTGATAGTGGATGAATTCTCATGAGATCTGATGGATTAAAAATGTGTGGCACTTCCCTCCTCAGTTTCTCTAACCTGCCAACCTGTGAAGAAGGTCGTTGTTTCCCCTTCACCTGCCACCTTGATGGAAAGTTTCCTGAGGCCTCCCAGCCATGCTTTCTGTTAAGCCTGCATAACTGTGCGTCAATTAAAGCTCTTTTCTCCATTAATTACTCTGGTAATTCTTTATAGCAGTGTGAAAATAAATTAATACAATAGGTGTAGGTATGTGTGCATGTATGCATATATGTATACGTGTGCATATATATACACACATATATACATTTACACATATGTGCTTATATGTAGATACATATATATGGGTGTTTTTGTATATATGTATACACATGCACACAAATATATATGCGCATATATGTATTATGTTTCTGCAGTAACTATATATGTAGCATTTTCAACATATAGAGAAAAATGTTAACAGATAGATATTCAACCAGGATTGTGAAAAACAAAGCCTAGTATATAATGAGCAATTATTGAATTAAATTGATCGGTCTCAATTACATATAAGATATGTAGCATTATTCTTTAAACTATAGAATGTTATGTTATCACATGTAAGTGCTGTGTTTGCTATTCATGCCTATAATATGGTAAAAAGTTTCAAAAAGCAGTTTAGTGAATAAGACTGCCCTTGTGTACAATAGCAGAATTAGAACTATTAAGTAATGCCAACAATAGTATTGAGGAAAACGTACTTCATAAGACCAAGCTCGTTATAACATGTGTTCTATTAATTTATTGCTTCATAGAATATTCCCATCAATGACCTCAAAGGTCAACTATCCTCAGAGATTTACCAATGATGCTACATTCTATTAATTAATTGTTTAATAGAATGTTCCCTTCAATGACCTGAAAGTTCAGCTATCCTCAGAGATTTATCAATGACAAATAAATAAAGCTCCAAATGAAGTGAGACAAAATACAAAGTTCTGTGTAAACCATTGCTGTTAGCACAGAATAAAAAGAAAAAAATGTTTTGAGATAAATCAGAAGGCAAATACTGCTTGGACTCTTGTTGATATGGCAGAACTCACTCTTCAAGGGCATAGCCTGTACTTTTTTATTCTATAAATGTTTCTTGGTTTAAAGAAAACATTGTCCTGGGGTCTGTTTGTAGTCCTACCATTTCAAATAATATAAAAGTGGATAACTACTGTACCTTACTTCAGTAAGTTTTATGAACATGATAGGGCAGGGAGGGAGATAACACTCCTAAGAATGGAGCTATGGACTGAAATTGTGTTCCTCCAAATTCATATAGTGAAACCTTAACTGCCAGTATGATGATATTTGAAGATGGCGCCTTTGGGAAGTAATTAGGTTTAGGTGCAGTCATAAGGGGTCCCTCATATTGGAGTTAATGTTTTTATAAGAAGAGACACCAGAGAGAGATGGCAGTCATCTACAAGCTAGGAAGAGAGCCCTCACCAGCCCTTGACCATGCTGGCACCCTGACCTCAGACTTCCAGCCACCAGAATTGTGAGGAAATTCTTTTCTGTTGTTTAAGCCACCCAGTCTATAGTTAGCAGAATGAAATAACTAACACAATTAGTATCATAAACTAACCAAGGGCAAGAGAAATGTTCTGATTTACCGAGCTTTGCTTATATAAGGATGAATCTACTTAGATGTAAATTCATATATGAAATATATACTTTATAACACATCACAAATAAAAACACTCAAATAATAACCCCAATAAAATAGTATCAAATGACACCAATAGAGGTCTATAAATGTGAAGTTTCTTGGTAACCTCCTTGATTGCTCTAATCAAGTGGAATAGCACAGATTCCGTGTTCTACCCTGGAACCTTATAAACCTTGGTCTTGGCCAAATTCCCAGTAGCTGCTCTCACCCTGGTTTCTGTGTGAGACCCCAGAGACAGCCTTCTTAACCTGCACAAACCCACAGAAAGCACGAAGCTCTAAGAAGTCCTTGCCAACAATTTTTTTCTAGATTTTGCCCAAATACGAATGAGACAAAATGTGTCTCAGAGGTGTAGCAAGCCCATTAATTCTGCTTCTGTGGCCAACTAAATAGAATGAGCATCATTTTAACAGAGGGTGTCTTACATACTATACAGTCCTCAGTCATCCAGCTCTCCTGCACATACAGAAATCAACTTTTAAACACTAGATGCCTATGACTGAAAATCTTCCTTCTTTTTAATCTTTTGTGTTGTACTTTTATCCTCTTTTCTCATTTTTCCATAGTTTTTATATTTAATCATCCTCCTGTAATATGTCTCCTATTTTCCTCATGATTGATCTGTTCATTTTATCTTTCTACATCCATTTTTTAACTTACCTGCTTTTTCAGCTTAAAAAACTTTTTGTCTCCTCACCCACTAACTTGAAACCAGGTAAATGGTTGCATCTTATTCATCCTAAAAACATCCTACTTTCTTTTTTCATCTTTCCAAGAATTCCCAGTTCCTCACATTGTTCACAGAACTCCCGTTGTTGTAGGATTTGGGGACTTTCTACTAACAAAGATGACTTTTCCCACCCCTATGCTAGAACAAGATTAAAGATTAGGAGTAGGGTGAGTTAACAGCCAGATGAAATTGCGAGGGAGAATAAAGTAAGAAGTTAGGGGGAGTTGCTTCTCCTAACGGATGGCTTCCCAAAAGGATGGCTACTTTTAGGGTATCAAGCATGGAGTCTTTATGGATTACACTGGTTCATTCTCACTGCACCCCACTGAAGCCTACATCTCTTTATCAAAATCAAAGATGTGTGCTTGTGACTATTTCCCATATGAGCAACATTTGATTTAAAGACATTTTCTCAATCTGAACAGTTTACCATGGACTCCTTAATTGCAATAAAATTGATGAAAAATACCTGGGAATATCAGTAGTCTATCAACCTGTGATTCACTATAAGATGAGGGAAAATTAGACTTTTAAAATCTTACCAAATGCAAAGTTTCACGTTTTAATATTCAGAATCTCCTGGAAGATTGTATAAAATGGTGGTTGCCTGGCAATGGATGATACTGGGAGGTTGAAAGTTACTCCAGAGAATAAAGACTCCCAGATTCTCAGATCTAACTTTGGCCATCTGTTTAACGAAATATTCTGGACTAAAAAGTTTTTCTGACCACAGAAAGTTTGTCATGTAGCACAGTGAAGCAGCACACACAGTTGGAGCAAGGACTATGTTCCAATGCTTGTCCTGACTTTGCCATTCTTATATGACTTTGGGCAAATTGCTTCTCCTAGCCTCAATTTCCACATCTGTAAAATGAGGATAACACTGGTACCTATTTCTTAGAATTTTTAGAGAACGTAAAGGCTACTAAATATACAAAACTTAGAACAGTTCCTGGTACATAAGAAACATTAAATATAATTTCGCTATTAGTCTTAAGGATACTTCAGTAGTCTTCCTTAAAACTATACTGAATCCCTCAGGCATAATTCTATACCTCTGTGCAGTCATTTAAAGTTACAAGTCTTCCAATACTCAGGAGAAAGATCTTTGCCTTGTCCAAAAGTTGAACTATATACTGAGCATGTCCTAGAGCATGATTTTGTGACCAGGAAGAAAGGAAAAGTCTGGAATCAGAAATGCTGGAGTTTTGTTTTAAGCTTTTTTTTAGAAACAAAGTTGTGACCATTAACCAATACTTTTTATTTATTAATTTTAGTAATTATAAAATGTGAAACATGGAGGCTGGCTGAGCTAAGAAACTGTGTAGCATGAACTTTGAACCGTGAACACTGGTTATAAAAACACGGATTTTTTTATTCAATAAAATTTGAAATGAAGTAGCTTATTTGGTACCTACATCATGACATGCTGCTGAATAGTTATGCATAAATAACAAATTAATTTGTTAGCATTGCATTTATAATACCATATCAAAATTTAGCTACTCGGGAGGCAGAGGCAGGCAAATTGCTTGAATCCTTGGGGTGGAGGTTGCAGTGAGCTGAGATCACGCCATTGCCCTCCAGCTTGGCAACAAAGTGAGACTCTGTACCAAAAAAAAAAAAATAGCTTTTTATGAATTTTTGGAGAGGCTGCATGGATTTAAGATGGCAGATTCTGGAGCCAAACTGCTGATACTTGAAGCCCACCTCCACTACCTACTCGCTGCATGAGCTCTGGCAGCTTACTTAATTCCCTTCTCTACCTCAGTTCCCTCACTGTAAATGGAGAAATAACTAAATCTCCCCATTGGATTTTGATAATAACTAAATTATATAATATATGCAAAGCATCTAGAATAGTGCTGGACATATAGTAAACTCCCCAAAATTGTTAGTTTACATTATTATTTCTCACTTAGCATTTTTTCTGGTCAACATTAGATATAAATTCTAACGGTTTTATTTTAAAACTGAAGGATATTTTAATGGTCATTTAAATTTAATACATTATAATGGATCACTTAATGGTTAGACTGTACATCATCAACATTACGCACACCCATAAGAAAATCGGGTGAAGACATAATCGCTTGGAAACTTACTTGAAAATAAAGTTTCTTTTTTTCTTAGGTTTTATATCTTTATTCAGATTTTTTTAGGTTTTATATCTCTATTCAGATGTGATTCTATAGTTGAATCACATCTGAATAGAGATATAAAACCTAAAAATTGGATTTTAGCATTATAAAATCCAATGTTTTGTAATTCTTTTTTTTTTTTCTCAGCAATACAGTTGTATTTTACAACTTTTATAATCCTGAAGAGATTTTCTTATTTAGAATTTTTCATGCATTCAGGTATTTGGTATGATGTCTGATGTGATAAGTAATAAAGGTTGCAATGAAGGAGTAGCTATGATCATAAACCTTGTAATCGAAAAACAACAGGGATTTTCTTTGCTGTACAGGCAGCTATGAAGTTATCAGGGAGTAACTGTCCATCTAAAAGAAACTGGTCATCTTTTCCTTGATCAATTTGTATGTCCAGCTGAGAACCTGGATAGGATTTCACAAGTTGGGTAGCATTATATGCCTTCCATTTACTTTGATCTTTTCCCAAATATCCACTAAAGGCTTTTTTGCCCCAGGGACAGAGTACAGGGTTGCAGATTGGAGCAAATGCTGACAGAGATTTGTATTTTCCAGGATTTTTCAAAGCACAGATCAGAGCTCCATGGCCTCCTATGGAGTGGCCAAAAATAGATGTCCTTTGGGGATCCACTGGAAAACTGGCATTTATGAGATGGCGAAGTTCCTCTGTGACGTAAGAGTACATCCTGTAGTTGATTTTCCAAGGATCTTCTGTGGTATCAACATAAAATCCGGCACCAGTGCCAAAGTCCCAGCTCTCATCTTCTCCTTTCATATTGCAGCCACGAGGGCTGGTGTCTGGAGCAATGACAAGACCATGTTCTGAAGCTGCTTGATGATAACCAGATTTTGATATAAAATTTTGTTCTGCGCAAGTTAAACCTGAGAGCCAATACAGTGCAGGGCACTTTCCAGTTTCTGCCTTTGGTGGTAAGTAGACAGCAAATTTCATTTTGCAGTTCAGTTCAACACTGTCATGTTTAAAAACTTTCTGCAATCCCCCAAAGCACTTGTTGCTGGAAATCTGCTTCAATGCCATTCTTCTCCTGTCCAGTTGTTGATTGCTTTTTGCTTGAACCAAAGAGTAGACGATCCTCTGCGTAGACGAACCAGAAGACCGAAAATAAAGTTTCTTTTGTTCATGTCCATGATCTATGGCTACCTCTTCCCGACACCAGTTGTTCAGTTCTGCCTCCCATCTCTTCTTCAGAGGGACTCACTGAGTGCATGAAGTGTTTGGGGGCAGAAGGCTCCAGAGAGCAGATTCTTAGGTTCCATGGACCTTGAGTCTATCAATTTCCTTCCTGGAGTTGCCTGTAAAATTAAACATGCAAGGGAAGACAGGAAGAATCTAGAGATCTCAGAAAAAAGGGGGGAAAGAATACAGGGAAAATGGGCTTAGAAATAAGATAACATTAAAGTTAAGAGTTAAGAGTAAGGCCGGGCTCAGTGGCTCACGCCTGTAATCCTAACACTTTGGGAGGCCAAGGCGAGCAGATCACCTAAGGTCAGGAGTTCGAGACCAGCCTGGCCAACATGGCAAAACCCTGTCTCTACTAAAAATGCAAAAATTAGCTGGATGTGGTAGCAGGCGCCTGTAATCCCAGCTACTAGGGAGGCTGAGGCAGGAGAACTGCTTGAACCCTGGGTAGTGGAGGTTGCAGTGAGCCGAGATAATGTCACTTCACTTCAATCTGGGCAAAAGAACAGGACTCCATCTCAAAGAAGAAAAAAAAAAGTTGATAAGAGTAGGACGAAAAAAAGAAGAAAGGGAAAGGATTTTACCAGCCCCAGTATCTTTTAGCTCACCCTCTAGGTTCCTCTAAAACTGCTCATCCAATTCAGATTTATGTCTGGGTGCTGGAGAGTAGGTGTAATTTTTCCCTTCCTGTAGTACTTTGTTCATCGTATCCTTCATGCATTAATTCAATATGCCATTACGTAGCACTTTCTCTGGGCAAAGCAATCATTCTATTAGACATTTCCCCTGGAGAAGGGAAAGGCAATTACCTGGATGGAAAAAAAGGACACAAGGGTTTGTGGTTTACTGGAAGAAACTGATAAGGATACAGAAACTGATAAGATTACAATCAAGTTAGTGATCATAAGTATTAGGGGTGCTGAGAGAGAGGAATGACTAGTTCTGCCTGGGTAATCAGGGACATTTTTCCAGAGGACTTAACACTCAAGTAAATCTCTAAGGACAAGTAGGTACTCCTCGGCCTAAAATAAACCATATTTCACAGGGTCTGAGGCATGCAGAAGCATGATGTATTCTGGAAGCAGTAGTTCCTTATGGTTGTAATAGAGGGAGTGTGGGTGAAGGCAGAAGACGTGGAGGAGGAGGTGGGGTCGTTGAGAAATCATGCACCCGAATAGGTTTAATATGTCTCTTTCATCTTCTCCTCCCACCATCCTCCCTAGTGTGACTAAATGAAAGATGCTTGGAAGTTCTTGTTTCTGGTTCTGGGGAAGGCGGTGAATCCATGCAGCTTGGAGAATGGCCTGGGCTGACCTAAGCATCTGGAAGGTCCGTTTTCAGTTTCCAAGCTGGGACTGCTGAGTGGCTAGTGGTGACACTAAGTTACTAAACCAGATAGGGGTCTGTTATTGGATTTTCTCATGTCATAGCTAATAGTGTCAGTAAAACTTAAAGCATAACTTAGACACTATTGTACTTTTTAAAGTTGCCTTATTGAAAATTACATGTATACTGCATTGGTATAGATGGCCAGCCCTGTGTGTGTGTGTGTGTGTGTGTATGTGTCAGCTTTTTTAGCCTGTAAACTCTCACAAACCCTGAAGAACAAGCATGCTTTTCTAATGTTCTTAGTTGAACATATTTCTTTGTATTCAGAACAAGAGTCCAGTGTGGGCTTTTTGTGTCCATGGAAGTGTCAGACCAGGTGTCAATGGCCTAGGAAATGTTGAGAATCTCACAGGACATGACCAGTTACTTATTCTCTGACAACAGAGTGTGGAAAGGGATCAGCTTTCCTCTAGACAGTCTTAGTCTCTGCTCCTGCAGAGAGTTGCAGTACGGTTGAAACAAATACTCTCTTCCCGTATATTTTTACTCTAGATTGTGCAAAATGCTTCTATCTAGCAGAAAGAGACAGAGAATTTTTTCTCATGTTTTCCTGGGACTCACCCCAGTAACACTCCCTAGAAACTCTACCTGCCAGGTCATATAAGAACACAGAATAGCTTAGCAGAAAAGGAAACATATGAAAAGTGGACAGGAAGTTGCCCAAAAAGGTCTTATTTGAATCCAAGCACCAAAAAATGAAGAAATGCACAATTAATTGATTTCCTAATGTATTAGGAAGTAGTAACTCAATCTCTTGTGACCTAAAATTGAGTTAAACTAGGAGAAAAACAATATCACACATTAGTTTGTATAATGTGATGTGCTTATTAAGAAAGTCTACTGGATGGTGATGATACACAAAATAGAATGTTCATGTTTCAACATGATCTGCTTTTAAGTTACAAAAACTAAAACTGAATATACTTTCTGTTGACATCTTATAAAAATGTTCTTAGAGAATCTCAGCCTAATAGCTCAGTACCAGCAGCCCCAATTTTGTGCAGTTCTCCTGTAAGCTTTCAGCAGTAAATCTCTAAAAATGTCCACTTAAGTGGTAGAGATCATAAATATTTCGCGAGAGCAATAAAACAGAACAGAATTTTGGAAGTTATAATTTTAGTGGATATAACTGCACTTTATAAAAGGAAAGCCTCTGGGACCCAGAATAAATGCAAAACTCTGTTTGACTGAACTGCAGGACTACCCATCTGCACGTGGTAAATTATCCCCAGTCCCAAGTCTGGTACATTATCCTGAGGGTGTCCAGTGATTAAAGGTAAGAACGTGGCTAAAATCCAAGGGAGCAATGAACACTAATGATGGCTGGAAATTGTCAACAATTTCTCTGGAAGTTCGATTCTTTTCTGTTTGTTCACATTAGCCAGGCCCAAAGTTCAATGGATCGTCTATGATCAGTTCCTGGAGTACATAGATAGACCAGTGAAAGAAGCCCAGAGCTTCATTTGCCCAGGAAGGAGTTTACACGAAAAAATAAGTGATAATCCTATTACCTATAATCCCTCAGGCTGCCAGAAAGGCAGACATTTACTGAAGCCTTTATCCTAAAATTCAACTGATGATTGCAAAGCAGCATAAAAACTTCCCGCCACTGCACTCCAGCCTGGGTGACAGAGCAAGACTCCATCTAAAAAAAAACAAACAAATAAAAAAACAAAAACAAAAAACTTCCCAACATTTGTACTTCCCCTGCTACCTCACTTATTCTGTTTAGTACACATTTGCATAAAGGTTATTTCACATTTAAATCTGTGTCTGGGTGTCAGAAACTTCCAAAGAGCCAGGGTTAAGCTTAATTGATTTCCTAAACTCTGCCCCCATCCCACCTCCCCACACATTCATATGTACATAAGGAGCACTATGGATTTTAAATGCAAGTGACAATTATTTCATAGTTACATCCATAGTTTTGTTAACATCCTTTATATTTTCCGCCTAGTAGTTCAATTGTCTATCTGCCTGGCCCCAACCTAATTTTAATTGGTATAGTCTAGGAAGTTCATAATTACAGTATTGAATGAGGGTAGCAGGAATAGGAAAGTTACATCTGAAGAACAGATGAAAAAACGTTCACGCAAGGAGACCCAAGCTTCTGAGTTTTAATCAGCATTTGATTGTAACCTATTAAAATGCCAAATCACTTGGCAATATTGTGCTATGTCTTCACAGCTTAAAATAGTCACTGTGAAATAGTCATTCCAGCCCAGTTTTCCCATCTGAATAAAATAACACATTGTACCTTTTGCTGTTGCTTCTAATTTTTTGGCTTTTGTTATTGTATAATGGAAATGTCAGCCTCTTGCATCTAAGGGTCACCTTCTAGTTTATTTGGAAAATAAAGGAATAAGAGAGTTTCGTCTCGTGTCTCCTCCTGAGTCATTGACTTGGCAGTGCTGGCCACATCATGTGTTCCTCTCAGCCTTGCTTTCAGCATGGCCTTTGGTCACGACTCTGTTCACTGCTGTTTACCACCTGGGCTTGGGTTTTCCTTGGTGGTATAGCGCTAGTACCAGAAAGGCCACACTTTCTATCACTGACCTGTTACTTTGCTCCCATTAATACTCAACCACAAAGTTTATGTGTATTAGGAATTCTGCTGCAGTTTTGGGGGTTGTTCCAAGAAAAACTCTCTAGAAAAAAGAAAAAGGAAAAAAAACTTGGTGGATACTCTCATGGGTTGGTTTTACCCATGGCCTTTTTTCAATCTGGGTACTCCTGGGATACAGTAATCATCCCACAGGGCCTTTCCCAAGGACTGAGATGGAGAATCCATGGCAAGCCTATAAGAACAGGGAGTGGAAGTTGGATTTGGAAGGAGAAGGGCCTGCAGAAAATACCCTATAATGAGTTCTGCAGCTGAAAGTCTGGTTACCATCCAGGCCCCTCTGCCAGTGTGAGGAAAAGCCAGCCTAGGTTCCTGGGTGGATGTGTGTTGTTTTTGCACACCCAGAATTATTCTCCTTACACTGGTGATAGTGACTTGAATTTCCTTGAAGGATCAGCTCCACCCACTTCCATTCATTGTGGTTTAGGTGGGGCTGGCCCAACCCCTGTTCTCAGAGGTGAGCTCATGACCCAGATCTGGACAATTGGTATTGTGGTCTGGCCATGATGATTGGTTAATCACTCTTCAAGTAATCCCAGAAATTTTTTTGTTGCTATTGTTTTTTGGAGCAACTAGAAAAGACAGGGTGTGGGGTGTGTGTGTGTGTGGTGTGTGTGTGTGTGTGTGTGTCCTAAGACAGCTAGCAGAGAGGATGAAGTGAGTCTGAACTGCCAATAGGCACCATAAAAGCATAAAAATAAGGACAAACAAGAGGAAAGCAGGGTTCAAGTGTGAGAACAGACTGGCTCTGATGATGGCATTTGAGAGCCCTGGATCTAGCCATGATCAAAGCTGGTACTGTTGGAATTTTCAGTGTGAGAACGAAGTAATTTTTTTCCACATTAGCCAATTTGAATTGATTTCCTGTCACTCACAATCCAAAGGTTCCTGAATGATATATTTTTGAATTTTTTCCTATTTACACAAGTTCTATGAATACTCACACACACATAGACACACATACATCTCCCAAGGGCAAACAATAATCTAAAAAATATTGCAATCTATGTCCATATTAGAAGAGAGAAGCACTTTTTCGTGAATATAATATGCACCAATATCTGTGAACAATGTCTATAGTAATTTATATTATTATGTAAAACATTTCCATTTCCATCTCTTCTTTCCA
This sequence comes from Cheracebus regulus, assembly GCA_963574635.1. Taxonomy (NCBI): domain Eukaryota; kingdom Metazoa; phylum Chordata; class Mammalia; order Primates; family Pitheciidae; genus Cheracebus; species Cheracebus regulus. The sequence continues at coordinate 8,177 of CAUYQU010014058.1, read as the reverse complement.
GACAATAATGCTAGCCCTTAGTGAAGCAAAAGAAATGGGCTCCATTGCAGTCACATGACAAATAACAAAATTACATTTTTTTTAAGTTATATAAAAGGTACCTGGAATTGAAATTAAAATTTTTGAAATTAAAGGTCAAATTATTAGGCAGGCATCCATCTCCCTAACTCATTATATCTTTGGAAGCAGGAGATCACAGCATAGGATTTATTTCCCTGTTCAAATTCCTAAGATAAAGGAATGAGGGAGAGGCAGGAAAGAAGGCTAATTCTTCCAGTAACATTTGAACTTAGGCCGCGTTAACCAATGTTTATAAAGAAGACAAAACCTATTTACATTTTTCCAAATTCTTTATGATCTTTCTCAATTACACATACATTCATCTCCATTTATGAGAGAAGAGTGGTTTATATTAGATAGAAATAGACCAATGGAGAGAAGAAAGACTGAGAAATCAGTGTACCACTCTGCAACAGATGGGATTTGCTGAGATATCTTTATCATTGAGTTGAAGATATGATTTAAGTTGTTACGCTCAACTTGAATGGAAGAGATTTACAAATTTTCTTATGCTAAGGGTAACTTATTTTTCCAAAGACTAAATATTTTAGTAAATCAGAGTTTTGTTGCCTGCACATCTATTAACTTGTTCCTGGTGTACTGTGTTGTGTATGTGTATAGTGAGAAGGGGTAATGAAGACAGAGGAGGGAAGGTAAGAGCCTTTATTTTCTTCATTTGTTCTATCTCCCTTAAGAAGAATAAAGTAGTAAACCAGAGATGGAATCCCAGTTTGGGTGTCAGAAATTATTCCTATTCCAAAAGACTCCAGTCTGTGTTTCACATTCATATGATACTGAATAGCATGCAGTTCTTTTCATGGTCAGTGATGGTCAAATATGACCCTTGCCTGCAGAATACTGGCATCAGTAATGATGTTTGTTTAGCTCATCAATAGCTAATTGGTTCTCAGTCCAGTGCATATTTTGACTCAATTTATATATATTGAGTCAAAATATGTTTATAAACAACTAACTATATATGTGTGTGACATATATATATATTTACTTAGCATATAAATATTAGTTTAACATAGTTTAACCTATAAATTCATATATATTTAGGTTAGTTGATTTTTTAAAATGCATATCAAAGTATTGAGGTCAGGAGCAGACTTTCGTGCCTTCTTAAATACACTCTGCTTTCTGGCAGTCCTTTTCAGCAGTTCCTTTTAGCCAGTGTAAAGTTGATATAACACTTTTAATTCCATCAGCACAGAGCACAGTAGTTATTTACTTATCTTAGGCACTTTTTAACTGCCAGGATATCTTAATCTCTGGGAGATTATTGACTTTAGCCTAATCTGTGATACTTTTCTTTGGGATGAAAACCCTTTCCCTTCCCTCTCCCCTTCTCAGCTAAGCAGATCTGTTCCACTCCCGTGAGTTGCTATCGGTTTGGTTGACTGTTCACTAATTGTTTTCTTCCTAGGCCTCTACTCTTATAATAGAGCCTGTTGTTGATCATCAACTTTAAAGCTCCCAGAGTAAAATCCAAAGTCTTTAGCATAGTACTTGAGAATCTCCTTGATCTTAAATCCCTTCTTTTTATTAGATTGAACCATCTATAGTTTCCACTCATGCAGACTTCCATGTACCTGGTTTTAAATGTTGAGAAAATTCTCTATTTATATAACGTCATATACAATATATGATCCTGTTAGCTTTTTAATCAGTGATTGGCATGTTTATTATTTTTCTTGCAAATGCTTTAGATTCTGCTAATGGTTTTCCTAAAGTTATATGAGTCTGCTTCTTAGAACAAGTTTCATATCTTCACGGTGGATAATTATTTCAATATCATGTGTTCTGTTTTAAAAATTTATAAAGAATTTTCCAAAAATACTCATAAATGAAGTTAAATTATATCATCTTTTGGACGTTTTATGTTTCGGTACCAAAATTAAATCTGTTTCATAAAGTGAATAAGATAGTAATTTTTAAATTAATGTATCACTTTGGCAATTTTATATTTTTGTTGGAGCATTTCTCCGGTATATGTAATTGTCACTTTTATTAGTCTATTTTCTATTAAAAAGAATAAGATTTCCTTTGCTCCAATGTCTGGTTGGCAGAGCCATCTAAAAAGAATATTTCTCAGTGGTTAAGAGCATAAACTCCTAAAGCCAGACTTCCTATCACATTAGTGTCTTCTTAGCTAAGTATTCAATCTTTCTGTGCCCCACCTTCCTCATCTTTAAAATGGGGATGATGATAATAATAATATTATAAATATTGCAATGTTGCTATAAAGATTAAATGTGTTACTAAATAGAAAGCACTTACAAACACCTGGTGGGTAGAAAGCGCAGCTATTTCTTATCTACTGGTTGCTTAATAAGCATCTCAAACTTAAGAAGTCTAAAATAGAATTTTGATCTACTATTGATCTCCTCAAACTGCTCCTTCCATAATCTCCTTCTCAGTAAAATGTACCACATTTTCACAAAGTTGCTTAGTCCAAAAAACCACTAGCTATCATTGACCCCTCTCTTTCCCTCATCTCTCACATCTAATTCGTCAGAAAGTCTTATCTGCTCAGAATTTTAAAATGTCTTCTAAATTAGACAATTTCTCACTGTTACATAATTGTTGTCCAAGTCCACAGTGCTATCACCTTTACTACTGGCATGGCCTCTTTAAGGATCTCTCTGGTCCCACTCCTATGCCACTTCATTTCATTATCCAAACAGAAGCCAGCATCTCCTCCTTAAAAAAATTGGACTAAATTATCTTTCTGCTAAAATTGTTTGAGACTTCCTCTTACATTTAAAAGAAAACCCCAATTCTTTATTCTAATCTGAAAGGTCTGCATACACTGGCCCCTTATCACCCAACCTCATTTCTTATCAGGTCCTGACAGTGGGTGTCTTCAAATACATGAAGTTGGTTTCTACCTTAATCCTTAGGGTTTGCTATTTGGTCTGCCTGGACTGCTTTTCTCCAAGATCTTAAATAGCTGTTTTTTTCTTTTCATTTTCGTTTCTACTTAAGTGTGATCTCAGAGAGGTCTTCCGTGATCATCCATTCTAAAATAGTTCCCGCTGTAATTATTTATTCTGTTATTTTCCTCATAGCACCTCTTACTTTGATCTAAAAGTACATTATTTGTTTATCATCTATATAATTATGGTCTTTTTCTCCCTTAGAGATATAGGGGCAGGGATTCGATCTTTTCATTTTCAACACTGAAACACTCAGTGCCCATAACAATGCACAGAGGCTCTCAATCAGTATTTATTCAACCAGTCACTATTTAACAAATAGTTCCAATAGCTACTTTGTCCTTACAGCTACTCACTCCTCCCATTTTATGGTAGATGGGATCAGGCCTTTGTTCTCCAGAGAAGGCCCTTGTCTTTCCCTAGCTTGAGACTTCCACCTGGTTTTAAATGCCTCCTAGCAGAACTGATCCAGGTTTATTCAGCTCTTCAAGATTTGAGTAAAAAGTAAACACAGACCACCAGGCTGTCAATGTCTGGCATGATGCCATCACCCCATTAAAGAAAAAAAAAAAGGATTTAAATTGAAACCTTAACTTTATCCATATTATTATCCAATAGAAAAGAATACAGAAAAAAATACAGTAAGAATTATATTTGGAAGCAATGAGACAGAAGGTATAAACAAAAGAATAATTGTGTTCCTGAAAATATACCCAGGCATTCTAAAAATATCTGGCCCTGAGAATTTAAAAACACCAAAACACAGACTTCTGTGTTCACACAACAGGATACATTGTAAATATCTTACTAGGTTCATATTTGCAATGGTAGGAGAAGGAAGTGTTACGCTGATGTGTTACACTGTAATATCAAAGGACCACGAAAACAAAATCCATTAGCCACTCTTTCAAAAAGAAAGGAAAGGAGAGGGGAGGGGAAGGGAGAGGAGGGGAGGCAAAGAAATCTCACCTGAAGCCGCTCATGAAAAATATCAGAATCCAATTTGCTGTCTGCGTCAGGCTGCTTTGCAACCCCTGTTGCTAGATATTCAAGACCCTTCTCTTGTATTCCCCTCGTTTCTTCTTTTCTTGTCCACTCTTCATTCTTGAGTCCTCCCTTTACTCTGCCACGATCTATATGCCCATGGCAAAACTAAATTCAAACAAATAAATATACCCTATGTATATCTACATTACTTTTCGAGTGAAGTAGATTCAAGACCAACTCCAACCACTGCTCCTACCCGTATTGTTAATACTAGTCCTCTATCGCAGCATAATTTTGATGCCTTTATAGATAGTGGGCATGGAATACCAAGTATCCACAAATTAGATGCCCAGTATTTAAGGCTTTTTATCTTTTTCTACAACTCAGTTTAATCACTTCATAAAGTTATCATTCCTTTAAATGGTAGAAAATTTACTCAACATTGCTCTAGACAAACTTGACAATTTTAGGCTTAAATTTATGAAGTTTTTGTAGGGACAAAATTTACAAATGTGCTTAAAAACTCTTTGTAGAACAAGAAGCTACTCAAATTTTTCCATATAAAGACGAGATTATCTTCCTCTTTTTTCCATATATCTTCCATATAAAGACAAACTACCCATTTTAATTTTTCCCTGACTTATTCAGTTTATAATGTATGATGAGAGGTAGTAGTTTGTGCAGTAAAGAGGAGGGAAATGGGATTAAAAAGAGGTCACAGACAATCTTATTTCTGCTAAAATTCCACAGGCTTTATGTCTTTTAACCCTCACCCCAAAATCTTGGGGTATAGGTCTGCATTTTAGGTATGAGAAAGTTCAGGCTCAAGAAAGTTGAGAAACTGATCAAAGGCACAAGCTAAAAAATAGCAACCCAGGGTTTCTACTCTTATACTTTTATTGTAGCATTTATTCCTTAGGTATATGCGTGTGGCTTTTGTTCAAATCTGAATTTCTTTTACGTCCTTTGTACAACTTAAAGTGGGGGAAAGCGTTGGAGTGGAAAAATGTTATTAATCACTGAAAATAAATAAAAACATTCAGAGGATTAAACTGAGTTGGTGTTTGAGATATTGGGCACACAGAAAATCTTCTAAAGATTTAAGCTCTATAATAATATATATGAGCAATGGAGTTACAAAATTTCCCAGTTGATATTTACATAGCACTTATCACTGGTCTAAGTGAGAGATTTATTCAACATAAACACAGGCTAACTCTTATTCCCACAATATAGATGAGGAAACCATGACATAGGTGCATTGAGTAATATTCTTAAATCATTCTCTGGTCATCTGCTGTATACTATAATAAATCTGAAAATCCAAAATTAATATTTTGTCTCCTCCATGAAAATGGACTTAGAACTTTCTTGATTGTTTCCCCCACAGAATTTCTGTCCTACTGATAGGTTCAGGATATGTGAGTAGGCATGAAGATAAAGTTTAAATATCTTGTACCTCAAGTATATTCATCATATATTTTTAGGCTTATAAATACAACTAACATTGGAATCTTCAAATGCCAAATTTTTAATATATTAATTCAGGGGATGCAAAGAAAATTGTTGAATATGTGGCTAAGCTTCATAATAAGTAATAAATCATTGTAATTGTTTAATTAAAAGTAATTTGAATAAATACATATACATCTATATTGTCTATATCCATCTCTATAATATGGCATTAAAATAGTTCCTTAACTGGGGCAAAGATATGGAGTATTTTGAGAGTCAGCTAATTCTCCTATCGGATTACAAAGAAGAAAGAGACCCCTTAAGAAATATTTCTTGCTGACATTAGAAAAAAAAAATGAGCCAGGCGCAGTGGCTCACATCTGTAATCCCAGCACTTTAGGAGTCCAAGGCAGGAGGATCCCTTGACCCCACGACGTTGAGACCACTGGACAACATGACAAAACCCCGTTCCACCAAAAACACAAAAATTAGCCACGCGTGCTGGCACATGTCTGCAGTACTAGCTACTTGGGAGTCTGAGGTGGGAGGATCATTTGAGCCCAGGCGGTAGAAGCTGTAGTGAGCCATGATCTCGCCACTGCACTCCAGCCTGGGTGACAGAGTGAGCCCCGTCTCAAAAAAATAAGAAATAAATGTTTTTAAAAAGTACACATACAACTAAGCCTCCTTTTGTTACCAGGTGTTTTATTTAACTCACTTCTCCCACCATGAAGATAGAATTAGTTCACAATTGAGAACAGAGAAGAATCAATTATTTTGCCTGTTGCAAAAATAATAAAGTCAACTCTAGGACAAGATTATTTCCTTATGCAAAAATGCCTGCTTTGTATAACACTAAATAGCCTCCAATAGTAGGCATTATACACATATTGATAATGGAAAGGATATGGAAGAATACCAATAGACCTAGACACTGTAACAAAAACACAAATCTACAGCTACAAAACTATGGTTTAATATAAAAATATTTGACTTTAAAAGGGCAGTTATGTCTTTAAAACACATAATATTTTAGAGCATTCATCTCCCTTTATAAAAAATTTCATTTGCATCAATGTCTGTTTCTCTCCATAGCCCTTTTTAATGGCTTGCATTATGGCTAATTTATTTTTGATCCTTCAATTTCCAATAAATTGTTTGAAACCAATTTGCATCCACAAAATGCACTGAATGAGTATATGAATGAATACTTGGATTTGTAAATCCAAGAAGTATTTTTCTTCCTTTTTCTGGTAAAAATATGCGGGCATTTGTGAAGCATATTCTGCTTCTTATTATTTTAACTAATACGTAGAAGAACTGTTACCATTGTTTTTGTAAGAAAATGTTATAAGTAATTGATACAACAAAAGAGAACTGCTTACAGTCATTTTAAATGAATTGAATATGATAGAAGGAAAGCATTGGTGCTACAGAAAAGGGAAGAAAATGAAGACTTGATATTAAAGTTACCTCCTCACCCCCAGCACAACCACATGAACCCATGAATTTACTGTACTATAGTTTTCTACTCTCTGAAAAACACAAATTAATCAAGGATAAGAGAACTGACCTTCAGCTTCATGTTTGTGGACTGAATTGCTGTATGGAATCAGAATATATTTCCTGTGGCACAATATTTTTACAGTGAAGCAGCCAAAATACCACAAACGCATAGCTCAAGCTCCAAGCATTCTGGACCTTCCAGGCATTTTTGTGGCTTGGCATTGATGAATGCAGGTGAGATACAGGTTGCAGTTAGGATCGAATTACAACAAACACTGCGTTTTCCAAAAATATGAGTTGCTAAAACAGCTTCCCTAATACCTGGGGAGAGGATGCCTGTCCATCAACAAGCTGGGACTTTAGATCAAGTTCTCACAATTGTATCTTTTCAGTGAGCACAAAATCAGAGCCCAGTCAAAATACAAACAGTAATATAGGACGCTTCCCTCACATTTCCACAACAACCTTATATGGTGAACACCAGTGCACCATGTGACTTCCTTCTATCTTTTCTTCTTCTCTATTCTTAATGGTATATTTTTTACCTGCAACTAATTGAATTTATGTGTAAGATTATTTCTTAATTTCAGAAATGACCAAAAAAAAAAAAAAAAAGGAATAAGACCAGTACACATATGCATCTTATAGAATTATTTTCATTACTTTCTAGGCCAGCCTAACAGTGACATTTACCTCTTATAGATTCCCCTAATATATAGGCCATCATTTATAAGTGTATAATTTGTTCTTTCCTTACATTTTTTTCCACTAATTTCTTCCTAGTTTGGTTATATCAAATAACAACCTAATGTAGCTTAGAAAACACGTGTGACATATATGCTATGCTCAGTATTTTGTGGTCATTATTGTAATTACTATTTTGAGACAATGTCTGACTCTGTTGCCCAGGCTGGACTGCAGTGGCACAATCACAGGTCACTGCACTCTCAACCTGGGATTAAGCTGTACTCCTGTCACAGTCTACCAAGTAGCTGGGACTACAGGCTTGTACCACTACACCCAGCTAATGTTTGTGTTTTTTTTGTACAGATGCAGTTTCATTCACCATGTTGTCCAAGCAGATCCTGAACTCCTGGGCTCAAGTTATCCACCTGCCTTGGCCTCCCAAAGTGCTGGGATTACAGGCATGAGCCACAGTGCTTGGCCACTTTGTGGTTATTACTATGCCACTTAATATAAGATATTCCTTCTTAAGGTTAAAAAATA